>LTAE01000352.1:44629-60823 GCA_001647135.1 Pontederia paniculata | reverse complement strand
CCCCCCCCCCCCCCCTCCACAAAATGTTCAAACCTTATGAATCTTCGAAAGCTTTGGTAGCTCAATATTTTTTTTTGAGAGGGGAAAGGATGACTACAACTTATAGTGGCCATCCGTTTGTATTAAATAAGGCGGTAGCTCAATATTTTAATACTACCATTTTATGTTGTCTTTGTTATGATGCATTTTAGACACCCTGGTCAATTTAAGGATCGTGCAAACATAAATGGGTATCTCTCCAAAGTGAAAAGGCTATGTTTTTTTTGGTCACAAAGGGAGGCCAATTGACTTGATAAAAAGGACATGTTATATTATGAGTTTGATGCTGAGTTGCTATGATTGAACAATCAACTACTGTCACACCCCAATATTTTGCAATGTGTTTTAGTTCTCAGGATCCTACAAGTTATAAAATTTTACATCTTATTGGGTGACTTAATTATAACATTACATTTACATTTACATAATTTCATTTCAAAATTATGTTCTTTATCCGAATGCACATGAGCTTACTTCAACTCAAGGAGATGCTTTGCCTTCGTCAACATGAGTGGTTCAAAGAGTAATAATGAGCTAAAGAGCCCAGTAAGTACAAAATGCAAATAAAGAACAATGAATCAAAAGATGTGATCAATAAAGATGTATGACGGGAAGTATGACATGCTCTATCAACGAGTTGAAGAACCACTCAGTGAGGCCAAACAAATACTTGCTGACAAGATTCAAAGATACAATAAAAGCACATATCAAAAGCGTAATGAACGTCGATAACAATCATAATATAATGCGATCAAGTCGAATATGTAACATAAATTCGGTAACAAATTCATAACATAACATATCCTTTCCACGTCTGAAAAGATAATCAGTCACATTTGAGCTATGAACCGGCTAGGTCGACTCGAGTCCATCATAACAAAAAACACAACATTTTTGAGGTGGTAGCAACATTAAATACCAAGATGAATATTGTCAAAATTTATAGGCTTCAAACATAAATTATGGTTTCATGGCAAACACATATAGGACTTGAAGATATCTTGGCAAATCATATCAATATAAAGGAGATACCAAAGATGTAAGGATTCATACAAGAAGGGCTAGGGTTCAAAGAATCATATATGTGAATTTAGATTGTACACAAATCATATAAGAAAGCTTAGCATATCAAAGAAACATATTCAGAAGCATGAGGGACCTTACAATTACATGAAACGATACGAGAGAGTTTGGAACTTTAAGTGATCATGTAACACGAATATGGTCATAAAGCAAACGCGGATCAAAGCAAAGGAAGTCTAGGAGACATGCAAAGGGTTCATATAACAAAAATGAGTCACAAGAATATTGTAATATCAAGAAGACATACAAAAGAGATTGGAATATCAAATGATGTACAAAGGGAATTGGAACACTAAAGAGGATAATGTGACACTAAGATTAAGACTACTTACCTAATGATTTCATTGTTACTACTGGATTGTAACGCGCCCTTCTTAGCTTATCAACCTTTCTTTTTACCAATCCTTTTTCTCCTTTTGGTTTTCTTCCAAGGGTATTGGTTTCATTTCCCTCAAAACAACTTCAATAAAAGTCTATAGGTCGATTTTGCCTTTGAAGGGTAACAAGAGATATGGATAAAGTGGTTAAAATCGTAATCTCATATTGTCTAATAAGTGGCATGCACACATATAAGGCTTACTTTTCCATATGCTAAACATCTCACAATCTTATAGGACATAGATTACAGCTAGGACACATGGATGACAACTACAACTTTGGTTTTAGAGGGGATGACAACTACAACTTGGTTGTCATTGAGTAATATTACTCATAAGTTCATTGGATAGATATTACATCAAGGAAAAGTGATGGAAAACTAGCAATTGGTTGTCATCCACTAACATTACTTAAGGTTTAGTTAATTTCAAAGGTTTAGATTTAGAACAAATGACTAGGTGACAATAGAAGATAATTATTTTTGCATAATTAAGTAAATGTCAACTCATCATATGCTTGCTTAAAAGTATGGGCATTACAACCACTATGTTGTAACACTATGCTAATTCTTGGGATATGTACTTCAATTATAATCTATTTCGTTAGCAAGGGCTTCTTTGGCCTCATTAAGTTGTTTTTCAAGCTGTTGGCTTAACTCATGGTTATGCCTTCCTCTCTGTGTCATTAGTTCCATACCACTTTTTATGACCAATTGATTTGTTGTGTCATTTATTTGCATCTTTTTGTACTTAAAGGAACATTTAGTTCACTACTACTCTTTGAACCAATTGAGTTGACAAAGACAAAACATCTTCATGAGCTAAACATGCTATTTGTGTAATGCCCAGACTTTTAATCAAGCATATAATGAGTTGATATTTACATAATTGTGCAAAAATAATTATGTTATATGGTCAACTTGTCATTTGTTCTAAGCTAAACCTTTGAAATTACTTAAACTTTAAGTAATATTAGTGGATGACAACCAACTGCTAGTTGTCCACCACTTTGCTTTGTTGTAATATCTATCCACAAGCTTATGAATTATATGAGTGGATGACAACTAAGTTCTAGTTGTCATCCATGTGTTGCTAGCTGTAATTTATGTCCAATCAGTTTATGACTAGTGTTACATATGGAAAAGTGAGCCTTATGTATATAGATGCTACCTAGGCTTGTTAGACAATGCAAAAATATTATTTTATCCACTTCATCCTTTCCTTTTATCACCCGCCAAGGTTAGAACCGACCTAACATCTATAAAAGGGATCCATGGTAGGTATTAAAGAAAGAGAAAGTGGACCATCATGAAAGAAATTATGAAAGGAAAATTGGGAGGTTAAGAAGAGTACTAAGATCGACTAGTGGTAAAAATATTATTAATGTAAGTATTCTTACCTTGATTCTTTGTTCTTATATGATCCTTTTTAGTGTTCTAAGCCCCTTTGTCCTTCCTTTGATATCTCAATCTCTTTTGTATATCTTCTCGATATTATAATCGTCTTGCGGTTCCATTTTGTTATATTAACCCTTTGCATGCCTCTTCGACTTCCTTTGCTTTGATAGACCTTTGTTTTATAATAATATTCTTGATATATGAACTTCTGAGATCTCTTGCAATGTTTCTTGACATTGCAAGGGTATTCATGCTTCTGCATATATTTCTTTGATATGCTAAGCTTTCTTATATGATTTGTTGACAATCTAAGTTCATATATATGATTCACTGAATCATAACCCTTCTTGTATGGATCCTTGACATCTTTGGTATCTCCCTTATATTGATATGATTTGCCAAGATATTTGTAGGTCCTATATTTTTTTGCCATTTAATCATATCCTATGTTTGAACCCTATGAATCTTGGCAATATTCATATGCATCTCGGTATTTAATGCTACTGCCACCTCAGAAATGATGTGGTCTTTGTTATGATGGGCCCGAGTTGCCCTAGCCGGTTTATGGTTCATTCATACGTGAATGAGCATCTCTCCAGACGTGGAAAGGATATGTTATGTTATGAGCTTGATATCGAGTTTATGTTAAATATTTGACTTGATCGCACTATGTTATATTCCTATACGTACTATTGTAGTTTTGAATCTTGTCAGCGAGTATTTGTTGGCCTCACTGAGTGGTTTTTGAACTCGTTGATAGAAACCATGTCATACTTTTCGTCATGTGTCCTTATTGATCCCATTCTCTAGTTCATATGTCCTTTATTTGTTTTTGTACTTACCGGGCTCTTTAGCTCATTATTACTCTTTGAACCACTCAGGTTGACGAAGGCAAAGCATCTCCTTGAGCTGAACTAAACTCATGTTCATCTAGATGAAGAAAAATGAAGTTTTGCAAAATTGAAATTATGTAAATACGTAAGATAATGTTATTATAAGTCATCCAATAAGGTGTAAAACTTTATTAATAACAACTTGTATGATCCTGGGAACTAAAACACATTGAAAAATATTGGGGTGTGACAATTTGCTTTGGACAAAAGGATGATGCTTGAATTTCTGCACAAAGAACTTAAACAGTGAATATAATCTTAGTAGTTTTTGTGTAGTGCAAGCATTAAAGTAGCTTTTATCCATAGAATAAAACACATTACATAAATTTGGGGTGTGACAAGCTGACAAGAAACTACTTCTATTAATGCTCACCACCACCTAATTAACAAGTTCAATAATGTTAAAAAACATATCTTAAGTCCTAAATTCAAAAAGAAAAGAAGGATTTCAAGAATTAAATAAAAGGCAACGACAGAGATCAATTAAAGAAGGAATTAAATTTATTTCTTCGTTTAGTTAAATGCGCCCAAGAGTCCCCATATGATGAATTAATTAATCAAAATACTCTAGATCCTTTGATAAGCTTTATTACTTGTAAATGAAATGGTTTTCTTAACTCACAGCAGAAGTTAAGTGGCAACTTTATTCTACCAGTATCATCTTTCTCTTTCTATAACGCCACTGTCAAACTTATGGTTATACTAATCAAAGTAACAGAGTAACAAATATAATGAAAACCTAACCCACTACTGCTCTCTCTCTCTCATCTGAGGTGGTATGGACTGAATATGTGTCATTGTACAGCATGGTATATTTCCACAAGTTATCTACAGTTCTTGTACAAGAAGTGATACAACACAATCAACAATCCAACAGTAGCCATCTGTCCAACCATCATCCTGATGGACCATGATTAGCCAGATGAATCATCCACTATTCTAGATAAGTGATTTGTCAAACAATTATACATGATCTGTGAGAATGATTAGAATTTACCTTAGCTCGGAGAATAACATCTACATCATCGGTATTTGAGAAGTAAGATTTAAGTAAATTATCCATAGTATCATTCTTAAACCAGGCTGACAAAATTTCTTGCGGGTATAAAGCATTTGCATGGTTTGACTTCCCTGCATTTAACCTCTCCTTTTCTAACACTCCATTCTGGAGCAGTTTTCCATGAAAGAATAATTCATGAGCCATTATCTCCAAAAACATTCCCTGACACTGATGCCTACAGTTATATTATTGAAAAGCAGAAAGCTGATAAGAAGAAATTGATGAAGAAAAAAATGATCGTTGAAATTGTTTGAGAAAAATAAAGAGTATCTACCTCAATGCAGCCTGTTGATGATTATTTGATGATGTACAGTCCTTGTCATGCATCGCAAAGATGACTAATGACATTTTTTTCCAGAACTTTTCAGAGGATCTCACCTTTGCTAAAATATTGCTATACTGAGAGCCCCCTTCCCATATTGCCTTTAGGAGTTTAAGGATACTACGGGATAAATTAAGAGACCTAAAAAAATGAAGTTTCCAAAAAAATATCAGTTGGTTCTGATGAAGTAATATGTACTTTATATAAGCACGATAAATGCACAGAGAAGGCAACTGGAAATTTCTCACTTTCTTTTAGGACTAATATCATGATACATGGAAAAGGATTACTTGTCCACCAGAAGAAAAGAACTCCCCCAATTGATGATGCTTGATAAAATAATTGATGAATATATAAAGACATTTTTAAGGGTAAAAGGATGACTAGTCGCCCAAAGGATAAAGATACTGTCATAAACCAGGATTTCCATGATATGAAGATGTAAAAATAGAATAATAGCTTAAGATCATTGCTAAAATATCATGAAATCCAGATATAGTTCACGTCAGATTAATAATATTAAACAAAGCAAACAATTTCCATCACAGTGGAAGACATAATCAACTGTGTTTTTATTACGATTTGAAATAAAGTGAAAATAAAACCGTACGAGGTGATCAAAATAATTTTGGTTATCCCTATTGTTTAGTAAAGATTGACAATACCTATCCATCTCAGATTCTTCAACATATTTCAGAATTTCTGCAATGGGAGTAGCTAAATTCGATCTTGAAGCTTTGACAAGAGAAGAAGCAATTATCTGCTGTGTTTTCCCAGTTGTAACTTCAGATAGTATCTCAATATTGTCCTTGGGAAGTAACAAGGAATTGAGAAGAGCAGGCTGCAACAAGGTAAGATAAAAAGCAAAGATGAATTATAATGAACTATAAGTGCTGAGCAATGCCTAGTGTTTACTTAATTCATTTAATCAGAAAAAGATCTATGTTGCCTTGTCTTTCTTTCTCTCTCATTCTCATCATTATGCAGATGCAGATGGCTCTCACTTAATAAGGTTAGTGTTTCTCAGCCTTCTGATATTTTCATTATTATCTTCTAACTTAATCCTTCTCATCCTCAAAGCTTAAACATTATCCAAATTTATTTCTTTCTCAATATGTTATTATATTTTGTTGTCTTTCTTTGCGAAATATTTTATTTTATTGTTAACTTTGTCATTCTTGGATAGTTAACCATTCAATGTCTTTAAAAGCAAGAGGCATCATCTTTATGAGTACATAAATTTGTAAAACGATTCAACATAACAAAACTTTATTAGTCGTAAAAAAACATCAATAGGTAGCACTACAAGTACTTCTCTAGACCGCTTATGTCAATGGAATAGCAAGGTAATCAATGCAGAATGATCAGTTCTCGCAGATAGCAAGATTTTAGAACTTTTCTCTTCCCTACAATAGATAAATATTGGCTTAACTAATTCATACTATGATATAAATCATTTTTTTCTTTTTTTTTGAAGGGCAAAAGGATGGCTAGTGTTGTCTAGTCATCCATGTATATATATAAATGTAAAAGCAGGAAACATGTACAAGTGAGAACTATGAAAATCTAGGGGTGGGGTACAAAAAGGTTCTCGCCCCACTCTCTAGTCAAAAAACGAATGTGATGTACAATATTGTCAATGTAGCATCTTTCACCCTTGAAGATCGTGTTGTTGCGCTGAATCCAAACGGCCCAAAAAATTGCAAGTGGCGTACATCGCTGGTGTCGCAACAGCGAGCTGCTCCCCCCGACTGTACGATATGTCTCCCAAAATGTGTCCGAGGATCTGGGGTCCACCCCGGCTGCCCCTATCCGCCTCCAGACCTCCTGTGTGACCTCACATTCGAAGAATAAGTGGTTGATGTCCTCTGCACCCGTCTCACACAGGACACATGTGGTGTCTGACCCTGGAGCCCACCTGAGGCGGTATACCCTAGTGAGTATGCGGCTGCGCCGAATAAGCCAGGCAAGTATTCTGACTTTGAGAGGTGTACGAGTCCTCCAGAGTAGTCTGCAATCAGCCACAAGAGTAGGATCAACTTCAGTTGTTGGGAGGAGGTAGGCGTATGCCTCTCTAACCGTGAAGCGGCCCCCCGTCCAGATCCATCCATCCCCCTTGGAGCTATCCGGGCAAAGAGATGATATGCGATCAAGGAGAGATAGGAGGTCATTTATCCTGGCGTCGCATAGTGGTCGCCGAAAAACTGGTGTCCAGCATCCCTGTAGGCCCTGTGCTGATCTAGACCAATATGAGGCCACTGTAGCCCCTCTATGTGTCGCAAGGGAGGCCAGGCGTGGAAAAGCTGCAGCAAGAGTGGGTGCGGAAGACCACTCATGATCCCAAAAGAGAAATGTCTCCCCGGAGCCAAGCATGGGGGAGAAGAAGGGTCGAGCTAGTGGCATAACTGACGCCACACTGCGCCAAAATGTGGAGGCACCGGTCATGACTCGTGACCTAGAGTCCCAATGGAGGTCACGTCCGTAACATGCGAAGAATACCGAGCACCAGAGGTCCATGTCCGGCCCCATGATACGATGAATCCATCGAGTGAGAAGGGCTCGATTCATGGTGCGAAGGTCACACACTCCTAATCCACCACTTGAAGTAGGGCGACACACCTTCCAGGAGACGAGGTGGACACCCCTGCTTGTTTGACCACTAGTCTGCCATAAAAACCTCCTCCTTAGCTGGTCGATGCGAGAGAGTATTGTCTCTGGCATGTATAGTACAGACATGAAGTAGGATGGAAGTGCCGAGAGGACTGATATAAATCATAAAGTACGGAGTTTTCAACTTTCTAATCTGTCCTAATTCACTATATTCGTGAAGTGTTCACAACAAGTCTGAAAGTGTTCTAGTGATGCCTTGGTGTCAGACATGGTCTAACAAGTGTCATAAAGATGTCCAAGTCATGTAAGTGTATTATATGAGCCAAACAAGGCAAAGGAAAACCTAAACATGAAAGAATATATAAAAATATTAGTATCTCATTTTAAAATATTGCAATTTGACTATCATGTTAAATGTCGGTACAACAATAGGATAGAATTGCATTCACTCCATATGATATCATTCAATGTTTTCTCTCTCATGAATCAATTCCCTGAACACACTTTAATTTCATTTGTAAGAATAAAAATACTGTCATGGCATATATTAATAGCTGAATACATCAATGTGTGTTCATAAGCAATAAAGTTTGCAATTAAATTGTCCACCAAACATTCTGATAATTGAATATCCAGGTAAGTTCATAAAGAAAGTTTGAAAATCATTTTCAGGGAAAATTTCAAATAAGTTGACCATCCCTATCAGAGCATGGGAATAGTTTGCCAATTGGAATAAAAGAGTACTAACCTGAAAATATGCAACAGAAGTTAGAAGATCAAGAACAACTATGATTACATCTTCATCATTGTTTTCTTCTTCTTTTAGGATACTGTAGATAATCTCTTGAAGCTCCTTAGTCTGGAAGGGAAAAACACAAAGCAAAAAAATAGGAAAACTATGACTAAAAGAGGATAATCTGAGCTCAAAACTCATATTTATGGGTGTAGTTCCAAACCTTAACATCCAGTTCAAGGCTGATATTTTCCCCCATGTATAACTGAAATTTCGACACGACAAAACAGAACAAAGAAATAACCCTTGCTGAAGCAATCTGTGCTGCCTTTATCACACAATCCAGGAACATATTAGAAATGAACACCTTGAATTATGAATCTAGATATACCTACATATTTATTTACTCAAAAAAATTTATTCCCAAATTACATTTCCTGAGACACTATGATTGGATTTGGTCATCCCTCCGCACATCATGTGTTACAGGAATATTGAATGTTGAGACCTCCATGTTCTCTCAATTGAGATGTAATCAAGAAGGACATGAATAGATAAATGGTGTGAAAATTCACTTCAAGAATCTTCGACAGAAAAAATAGTGAAGATACAAGCCTAAATTTCTCACAGCAAGAAGGTTAATACAGAGAGTACAATGAGCCAAAAGGGTTGCTTGTGCATCAAGGTGGATCACTTTTTTCTAATATGTGATTCACCAATACACATTTTTGAGGCGACCCCAATAATACGTATTACAAGGTAGACCAACAAATTATATGTTAAGAGTTCGAAGAAAAAGGCTTATTCAAGTCAAAAGAACTTGACAAGCTCAAAAAGGTAGGATTCCACAAGGATGGATGACTCATCAAGATGGATGTAGTTTGTATTTGAAACCACAAAATAGACCCTGGATCTACATATTATGTCAAAAGAAGCAGAAAATCAAAGGAGTAATTCAATACTAAACAGTATTTACCAGGTAAATACACAATCTTTTGTGCATAGTAGCATGTCTGCTTAAGGCAATGTCATAAGTTTCATGTTACGCTTAAGAAAGAATAATGTATTCTTTCATGCCACATATACCTCCATATTCTATCCTAAAAAAAGACGAGAAAAATTCAATACTTATCTAGTGGAACATACTATGGATCAACATCTTATATTAAGCTTCCAACTGATGCTGATATAAGATATGAAAGATACAACACCTTAACAAATCCAAACAGAAAAGTAACAACATCAACATTTAAAATCAAGGGATTTAAAGACAATAGGACTCAACGTACAGAATTTTCAGAAAACGAAATCATTGGTACTGCTGCTCTAACCACAGACATTGGCTTTGCTGAAGGTGAGAACATGGTTTGGATAAAAGCTTGTACGTTCGAAAAATTTTCCTGCAGTATAATTAATGCTGGAATTAGGTTGTATCTGAATATTTTAAAATAGACACATCTAAAGGAAAAACAACTCCATGACATGTTGCTACTTTCATGGTCACATATAAAAACTTGGAGAATTGTTGACAAAGAAGAAAAACCACTTGCCCTACGGAAGTACCAAAGGTGCGCTCATAGATATGGTTTTGGTTGTAATATAACAACTTCGTGTAACATCTTCATATTAACTGTCGGATCTTATATTATGAGGAGTTTTATGAAATGAGAGAGAATGTGAAAGAAAATACTGAGTCATCGAATTTTTTATTCAACAGCCGATATGAAAATGTTATACATTGTAGCATCCAAATGTACTACACCTACATTAAACTAATGTTTTCATACTCATTGAATACGAGCTGAAAATTCTAACATATAAATGTATATAAGGAAAGAGGGGAAAGAATAACATGCTTACGAGAGAAAAGATGGTCTAAATAGGAACAGGTTTAGATTTAGAGGTCTCATAGTGCAGTGACTAGTAACCAGGTTTAGACGCATTTAATATAAGAATTGTGTAGCAGATCTTTTTCTTTTGAAAGGTAAAAAACAACTACCGGAGTTGGGTAGCAAACGAGATGTATTGCCAAAATTGGCAACTTATCTACGCGTGAGAAAGAAAATACAATGGAAAAAACCATGAGAGAGTGTGGATACCCACAAAAAATGCTATCCAATCCCCCATTGTCTAACCAAAAAATCAATATGGTTGTGCAGCAAGAATAAATTATGTTAAAATCAAGTATTGCAACTAGTATCACTTGAAATTGCACAAAACAGTATGTAAAAGACATCAGAGGTGAGTTTTATTAAGGCTATAGGGCAAGAAGAATATGGAAGTGGTTAAAGCAAAGCATATTTAAGCTTTCGAGGTTTAGAACTCGTATATATCCAGTGATAAAAACACCGTGCAGAAAAACAAGGTGGTTCATACCATAAATAACCAACAAGTTTTTTTGAGAGAGGAAAAAAAAACCAACAAGTTACTATACATCCTTTTGGCATTGTTCTGTTCCAAGTATGCTGAACTGTTTTTTCAGTGGTTGACTATTAGAATGTTATACACACCCAGTAAGATGCTAGCAGGAAAAAACATGGTCAATAATAGCTCTATATCGACAAACAGTTCAGACATTTCCCATTGACCTCTTTCAACATTCTTTGAATATATTTGGTAGTGCCACATAGGGGTGATATTGTGTCAGGTCCAGGTTTGACCAAAAAGAAAATTTTGGATTGGATCATGTCGGATCGAGTCACCTGGTCGGGCTTTTAGTGGACTAGGGTTTTTTTTAATATGTTAATAAATTTAAGAACAGACATATGTTTATAATAAAATAACAGTAATTAAAAAAATAAGATTAAGAGCAACAAGAATTAAAATTATATAATAAATTTAATAGTTTTATATAAATAATTATTGATATTAATATTTTGGGTCAAAAGGCTCAGCTATCGGTTTACAATTCTTTCAACCTGACCCAAAACTTTTCGAGCAGATCACGTTTCGACCCAAAACTTTTTGGATCAGGTTGCCCTTTGTGCTTATCCCTGGTGCAATAGCATCGTTTAACAGATGGCAAAAATGTCATGCCCAAGATTCTAAATACTATTCTATATAGCAAATTCTTCAGTTTGCAATCAATTCTATGTTCATAGTTTTGTTTATGACATCACACAACAAGAGTATCATTATCATTCCATTAATAATTTAATAACAGCCAGCCAAGAACATTACTATTAGAAGACATATACAAACAAATAGCAAATGTATCTAGCAAGCAGGTAAAAAGTTCACCTGTGAAAGATCATCCAACAACGAGTGTATTACGTCAAATGCAGAACATACAGCAAGTTGAAGCAATTCAATCTCCTTCAACTTATAGTTGTGATTGACATAATTCTTCTGAAAATTAATATTTGACCACAAGGTGAATGTTAGAACTCAACAAATTCAATGACACATCTACAAGAGCAAAAAGAAATGCCAAATAGAAGTAGCATTAAGTACCAATGCTTCTGTTGAAATGCATATAACGTAACAAAGGGTTCTGTGAACTGACGAATCATGGTACAAAATACCCTGGACAGTGCTGCAAAGTTCAGGTGATGATTTTGCTGCTTTAACACAGCTATTTATAACTTCAAGTATCTGTAAAACATGACGACATGTTGTAATGTCTAATACACATATTAGCCTAAAATAAAAGAAACAAAATTACTTATAGAATAAAAGGAAGCAAATAAAAGTAATTTCAACTTTGAAATGAAATCTCAACTAAGATTAACATGTTAAATATTTTGTGCACAATACCGATAATAATTGTAACCCATCTTTTGTAGCTCCCAAGATAAGATAACACACAAAATTAAAAAAAAACAGATAATACATATAGAATAAGGAAATACATTACTTGAATGCTTAGTGATTACTCAGAGTATAGCTTAATAAATGTAAAATGAAAAAGTTCTGTTTTTTTATGTTAACCAGGATATCCAAAAGTCTACTGAGACTTGACTAATCCAATTCAAGGTGATAGTGTTATGGTAAATCTCTCACAAGAGAGACGATACTGATATTCGATCTCCTGACCTCCCCCTACAAGGTTCAATCCACTATTAAGTCAACCTAATAAAATGTTGGCAAGACATGACTTTGCCCCTTTAATCCATGGGCTCTAGATATTAAAACCGCCTATTATAACTTCACCTAACCATCTACAAGATCCAAAATGATCCACACAACAAAAGATAACACAACTCCCCCTCTTTCTGATTCATTTTATAAAAATATTTATAAAATGACTAACTAGTCATCTATCACCTTTTTTTGCGCATCCCTGGGCAACTAATAACCCATATTTATAAAATGACTAACTAGTCATCTATCACCTTTTTTTGCGCATCCCTGGGCAACTAATAACCCATTCTCCATCCCCCTTAATGCGGTCGGGAAGTTGTTACTGTTCCCTTTTCCATGGCACTGCATGAAGAGGGTCCTCTAGTGGCTGACAGCAACGAAGAAGGGGTTGTTACTGCCCAGTCCAGTCATGACTGAAAAAAAATGATAGGTCACTTCAGTCATTTGATGAATGACGAGTTAATAGTTTCTGTAAAGTGATCAAACTTTATATGATTAGAGGGTTATGTGGATAATTTCATGAAAAATTAAATTGTTAGTTTGCAAATTTTTTTTTTTTGAGAGAGAGAGAGTTTGCAAATATTATTAAAAATTAATTAACATTTGAATTTTGAATACTTACATGATCTTGAACACTCGACAATATACTGCTCTAAATTCTTTTTTTTTGAGGGGGAAAGGACTTCCTCAGATAATACTGAAAATATTACTATTCGGAGCGGTTATATAGTTTTATCATGACATAGGATGCTTTTTGTGTCCATTTTGATTTTGTTCATGCCTGCATATCATGGACTTGTTGAAGTGATTTGTTGTAATAAGATTGAATTTTCATGTGGATTATTTTCTTCGTAATCAAACTATTGTTCCTAAAGATCTTTTTAGGTAGAAAGGATGACTACGGAGGTTGGGTAGTCCCTCATTTTGTATTAAACTTTAATCCCATGAAAATTTATGTATGAATGGAAACCAAAAAGGAGGGAAACAAAATGGTACTCCTACGTGGGTATAAAACACTATACATCCACCACTCCCCAATAAAAAAAAACAGATGTGATGTCTTCTCCACATAACACCTCTCTCAGTCCCCTAAGAATAGTGTGGTGACCAGATGATGGCCAATGATCCCATCCATGTCTGTCTCCGCCCTTGGCTGCCTGGACCTGCCAAGGCTCGAAGAGAGCTCCAATAGGCAGTTTGATATCCAATGTTAGACTGCATCGATTAAACTCTTGGCAAACCTTGAAGCCTACTATGATAAGCATATTCAAGGAGAACGATGGCAGTAGTCATGCACACGGAAAAACAATTATGTAACATGAACTTCTATTATCTCAATAAAAGGTAGCATCTACAACCAAAGTAAGGTCAGGTATTGAATGACATGGCTAATGATGAATAACAGGTTAGGACCATTAGGTATCAGCTCGATACCCAATATCAACCTGCATAGGTTGTTTTGGCCTACAAGCGAATGTACTTTCCAGAGTTAATAAAATGGTTATAGTCTCTTAGTCTGCAATTAAAACGGAGGAAGCAGTTTCCTTGTCAGTGAAATAACTTCTCTAAATAAAAATAACAGAACTTCGCAAAGAATAAGGATGAAGAAATAAGATACTAATGCATCAGGTTATCAGGTAAACAAGCAAAAGAGATTAAGGGTTCACATGCACCTTAATTGTCATCTTCCAGAAGGAATGATTTGACTTGAATCTCCACTGAACATGATTGATAAAAACATATTGCAGAGAAAATACTATGAGAGGAGAAACGAGACTATCATCTGCCCTTTTCTCTAGAAGATGAACTGTGAAGTTGAGTACTGCAAGGATATAACAAAGCAAAGGTAAGAGGGGATTATGGCAAAATTGGAAATCACCATTGAAATGATAATACTACAGAATAAGAAAAGAAAATGTGAAAGTAGCATGGATATAGACATACAAGAGCATCAAAAGAATGTATAAATATCACATTGTATAAATTATTAGATTGGAAGTATCAATTAATACATAATATCAGAACATCAAAAGAATGGAAGTATGGATATAGATATAAGAGCATCAAAAGAATGTAAATATTTTTTGGACAGTTAATTAATATCACATTGTATTAATTATCAGATTGGAAGTATCAATGAATAATATCAGAACCTTAGGAGATTGCATCTGCTTTTCGAGTGCCCCACTTCCACTGAGATACGGAGTCAAGTCTGAGGATAGTCACTGACTCATCCACCGTGAAGACTTTTTTGAGGTCATGGGTCTCATGGTAGTTGGGTTCAGAGGCGACTATTACTAATGGTCCTAGTACTCACATGGTCCATCTGACTAGAGTGTAATTGGGTTATTCTGGGGGTGAGAGAATTGTAAATCACAAAATTTATCTGTGTAGTGAGAGGGGGTTGAGTAGCATCATTCGTGGGTAAACACACCCACCACTTGAGTTTCTTATTCCATTTTTTGGTTTCACACTTTTACACACTGATGTTTCGGTTTTAATAGACAATGGATGGCTACTGTGTTTGGATACATAAAGAAAAAATAATGTAAGAACTTTGAGAAATCCTGGGTAACTCAAAAAATGAGAATTGTCAAACACAACCATAGGAAATAATAATACAAAATGTGGGTGTCATTTCTCAATCAGTACACCATAAAGAAAGAAATAGAGACAAGCAAGAAAGTTAATAGGAGAATTGCATATTCAAAGTTTCTCAAGTGAGCTGAGCGTTGCAGCGTCCATGGACCCTCCACCTCTGATGCGCGCTGCCACCCAACGTCGTCGGGAGCCCCTTCCCGGCGGCGCCACCATCTCTGCTGTCTCCAGCTAGGTCGCGCGCTCCTCCACCTCTCTTCCTCTCCCCCTCCTCCTCTCTCCTTCCTCCCTGTCGCTTCGCCCTAGGTCTGAAGCAGCGGAGCGCTACACCAGCCCCTGTTGCCTCCAGCTAGGTCGAGCACCTCCCTTCCCCTTTCCCCTCCCTCCTCTCTCCCCCGTCCATCCTCCACAAATCAGAGCTCGGCGCTAGGGCTCTGCCCCTCTTTCTCCTTTAGTCGCGACCATCAGCAGGCCCCAACTCCAACATCGCCGGAGGGACCTTGACGCCTCAAGCACGTCTTCGCTGTCCAGTGCCGACGGCGTGCCGCGGGAGGTGACGAGAACGTCTCCGCTCCCTCTCCCACGCCTGCTCGGTGTTGGCCCAGCGCAGGAGTGCTTCCGACGGCCACCCCCCTCCCCACTCCTTCCTCCCTGTCGCTTCGCCCTAGGTCTGAAGCAGCGGAGCGCTACACCAGCCCCTGTTGCCTCCAGCTAGGTCGAGCACCTCCCTTCCCCTTTCCCCTCCCTCCTCTCTCCCCCGTCCATCCTCCACAAATCAGAGCTCGGCGCTAGGGCTCTGCCCCTCTTTCTCCTTTAGTCGCGACCATCAGCAGGCCCCAACTCCAACATCGCCGGAGGGACCTTGACGCCTCAAGCACGTCTTCGCTGTCCAGTGCCGACGGCGTGCCGCGGGAGGTGACGAGAACGTCTCCGCTCCCTCTCCCACGCCTGCTCGGTGTTGGCCCAGCGCAGGAGTGCTTCCGACGGCCACCCCCCTCC
>LTAE01000352.1:10948-42659 GCA_001647135.1 Pontederia paniculata | reverse complement strand
CGCTTCCTTGGATCGTTAGAGCTTGCGGAGGCCCACCAGTTGGCGGATGCCCGAGCCATGGAGCGACCCTTTTCGAACCACACCCCTCTCATGTGGCGATCCAACGAGGGTCAATCTGCCAGCTCGTATTTTAGATTTGAGCGATCATGGCTGTTGGAGGATGGTTTCAGGGCCCTGGTGGCTGAGCAGTGGGCATCCATCCCACCCTCTGACTCAGCGGCGAGGACCCTAGCCATGCGGCTATCGGTCCCAAGGACTTCCTTAGGTCACATCAGAGACAGATACGAGAGGATAGGGAGAGACGTCGAGCAGACGCCCTAGCGACTATTTCACGGCTAGACCACGAGGAGCAAGGTTGTCAAACTCGTAAATCGGAGTCGGCACGAAAAGTCTAGGTGAACACGTAAAACGTGAACTCGTAACACAACACGACGATTCGACCAAAAATATATTTTAATATATAATTTGTAAAACGTAAAAATATATAAGGCCAGCAGCAGGCGAACGCATAAAGTCCACTTAATACCTATAACAATAATTACATATCTTTCATGAAATATAACTAAGAATTAATAATCTAATAATCTGGTTAAATTTTTTGAGAGGAATAATCTGGTTAAATTGCAGAGCTGATAACAAGTTAACAATACATTCATCCTAAAATAATCATTTCTCGACCAAGGTAACAGGACATTGATACGGGGATCCTGGAAGAAAATATAAAATAAACCATTGCAAACGGCATCGAAGGAAGAGAAAGAGAGAGAGAAGGGGGAAGAGGGAGAGAGAAGAGAAAACAAACAACAACAGTGAACAGCAGCTAACGATGGCGGCGGCAACAGTGAACACCAGCGGCAGCAACAACAGCGAACGACAGCGGTAGCACAGCGGCGACGGCACAGCAGCGGCAGCACAGCGGCGGCACAACAGTGGCACAGCAGTGGCAGAAACAGCGGCGAACGGCAACGGCAGCAGCGGCGGCAGCAAAGCGAACGGCAGCAACAGCAGCGAATGGGAGCGGGAAGAGCAGCACAACAAAGGGCTTAGGAAGAAGTGTGCGTGTAGTATGGATTTAGGACTTGAGAGGTAAGTAATTAGGGCACGTGGGGCCACCTGAACAAAGGAAGAAAAAACCTTGGCACAACAGTACGCCGTGTCAAACGATGCGTGCTGGCTCAAAACGAGTTCGAGAGCGAACCAACTCGTTTTCTCATGGTAGAATCATAAACTCGTCCGATCCTACGAGTCAACACGCGATTTTGACAACCTTGACGAGGAGGACTCACGTGATCTCACCTCTGAGGAGGTGAGGGAACGAAGACATCACCAGATGGTGGTGCAACTGGAGGACAAGGTAGAGATCCAGTAGAGGCAACGATCTCGCCAGACATGGCTCCAAAAGGGTGACGCCAACACAGGTTCTTCCACCTCTATGCTAGAGCTCGACGGAGGGCCAACAGGATAGACCAGATCGGAGTGCAGGGGACGACCATCACCGGACATGCTCACATTGGGGCTGCCATCACGGCCCACTTCAGGGACTTTTCGAGGAGACCTTCACCCCCTAGGTGGAGATGATCCCCTCGGGATGCCCCCTGGTTATCTGACGATCATACCTCCTCTTTGTCACAGGTCATCACAGAGGCGGAGGTCACGCAAGCTCTACGCGACCTCAACGGAGAGGGCTCACCAGGCCCGGATGGTTTCCCGATCTTCTTCTACAGGGAGTTTTGGCCCATCTTGAAATCTGACGTCATGGCGGTTATCCAGGAATTTTCCACAAGGAATCGAGGGTTTGAGCGCCACAACTGCTTTTTGCTATTCATGATGCCCAAACGAACCCCTGCAGAGGAGATAGGGATTTCCGGCCGATTGCGCTATCTAATGCCATATACCTCATTGTGGCTAGGACACTGGCTAATCGGCTGAGAGAGGTGTTAGATGACTTGATACACCCTGTACAGGCGGCGTTCATCAGTGGTCGGTCCATCTCAGACAACTACACCATTGTTTCGGAGATCATCGCCGCATGGGGTCGTACGGATAGAAAGGGCTTTCTGTGGAAGGTGGACTTTTCAAAGGCATATGACTCTATCTCGTGGTTGTTTCCATGGCATTCTTTGCAGATATGTGGTTTCCCTCAGACTTGGATATCATGGATGAAGCGTTGCATCTCTACAACCTCATTATCAGTCTTAGTCAATGGACGGCTGACTGAAGGGTGGATTCAGCCACAACGAGGGGTACGGCAGGGGTGCCCCTTGGCACCCGTGCTCTTTGTTTACGCAGTTGATGCATTAGCCCGCAGTACTTTCTCAGCATGCAGCAGCGGGATCATTAGAGGATTCTCCACTGATAGGGACAGCCTTGTTCCACTCCTTCAGTATGTAGATGACACACTTTTCTTCATTAAGGGGTCGGCTACGCAGGCATGGCGGACAACGATTCTGGTAGAGCTTTTTGGAGTGGCCTCTGGTTTACAGATAAATCATGCCAATTCATCCTTCATCCCGTTTGGCATGGCGGCCGAGGAGGCAGCCCGGTGTGGAGAGGAGTTGCGCACACCTATCAGTACTTTGCCGATCACATACCCGGGACTGCCCTTATATGATAGGCACATCAGTTCTCGTGGATGGACTCCGGTTATTGAGCGCATGGAGCACAGGTTACATGGCTGGAGCTCGAGACTACTTTCCCGAGGCGGTCGACTGATACTCATAAAATATGTGCTCTCATCACTCCCCACATACTACATGTCTGTCTTGCAGATGCCAGCACAAGTGGAGAGACGTATTGACACTCAGAGGAGCAGATTTTTCTGGAGAGGTAGCAGGGCAGAGAGTTCTGGGACACATCTGGTGGCATGGCGAGAGATATGCAGGCCAATATCAGAGGGTGGTTTGGGTGTCAGGAATCTTTGATGGACCAACTACGCTCTCCTTGCTCGATGGGCTGGCAGGATCATGGGTTCGGGAGAGGATCTATGGAGCACTGTTTTCTTTGGATGTTACGGCCAAGACTTATCATGGGACTCCCGCACACACCTCCTCGAGGCGCTTCACCCTTCTGGCGAGGTGTATCTATCATTCTACCATTGATATGCCCTCTTTTCTGCGCAGCCTTAGGTTCCGGGGCGAACTTCTCATTCTGGAACCACGGGTGGTTACCAGGCGATACACTTGTCATGTCATTTTCCAGATTGGCGGCGTTGTCGACAGTCCCTTCAGCGACAGTTCAGGAGTGTTGGTCGACAACCGGAGAGACATGAGGAGGCGTGTGGGTCCCCTAGTTCAGAGGTGGATTGTCGGAGCAGCGCTTTGAGGACCTACTAGGCCTCCTTGATCGGATCTCGGGGCTCCGGACAGCTCCAAAGCGGATAGCTGGGTGTGGCTGGCAGGTCACTACTCGGCTAATCGGGTATACCGTCAGCTGCTTCCAGGAGGTGCAATACCGGATGCTATCGGAGCTGATGGCCTACGTGCATGGCGTCTACGCATCCCGCCCAAGGTCAAGATTTCCACTTGGCTTTTGAGACGGGGTAGGCTTCTCACCAAAGTTTACAGAGCCAGATGGGCTCCAGAGGCCGACTCTTCATGCGCGCTTTGTGGGTCTTAGAGGAGGACATAGATCATCTTTTCTTTACATGCCCAATCGTTACAGACACATGGCATCACTTGGGACTAGCCCGCATCGACTTTTCAGGGGCAGACAGGTTTTGGGACTCACTACGGGCACTTAGGACTCATGATAGATCGAACTGGAGGAGACTGTGGGCAGCATCTCTGGCTACCATATGGACGATTTGGTTGCAGCGCAACCGAACGATTTTTAAGGGGGAGCGTTGTTACATTGAAAATATTACTCACCATGCTTTGTTTTTGGTTAGAGAATGGGGTTTTGGATAGTTTCTATTTCGTTTTGGACAATTTTTTGTTTTGTTTTGGGGAACTCACGCACCGCGTAGTTCCGCCATACACAGATGTAAATGTCATTTGCTTTAATACAATTTCAAATGGATGACAGCTACAATTTGTAGACATCCTTTCTCTTTTCAAAAAAAAAAAAAAGAGGAAGAAATAGAGACAGCAAAGTTTCTGGATGACTACCAACTTGCTAGTCATCCTTCCTTTCCCCAAAAAAAAATAGAGACAGCAAAGTTGCGAACAATTAGGAATGTGAAATGACAGTGAAAACATGCCTGCATTGGTTAATTCAAACGTATCTTCCTTGTTATCTGAAAAGTCATTCATCAACATTCTTGCAAGCCCTCCAGAAAGCATCCATGCCCCACTAAAAGGGATAAATGATTTAGTAGTTGAGAACATAGAAGAAATAACCGTATTATTTGGAACGATCTTGAAATAATAACAATAATGAAATGCACGTGACTCCAACTAGAGGTGATAAACCTTAAAAAAAATAACTACAAAGAAATTGCAATTTTAAGAGATAAATCAAAAGGGCACTTTTGAATGCATATGAACTACTAGAACTTACAACCAAAAGTTAAAAAAAAACAGGTATTGAAGGGCGGCCTCATAAAAAAGTTGTACAAACCAAGGAGATAAGGACTAACATGCTAGCAAATGGCACCTGAAACAGGGCATTGCATATAATTCAATGAGAACTAAATGCCTATATGTTTGTTGGAATCCAAACCAAAACAAAAAGAACTGAAGAAATAGTCTCCAAAGATTTATTTCATTTATTTATTCTGAAAGTTGGCTTTGTCAATACAATTTCAGCATTATCTCAGAAAAATTGGAGCATAACCTAGTTATTAATTATTTACCATAGTAAATGCTTGTGAGTCTATCACTATAAAATTGGATATTCAATCCGTAAACTGACCTAATAGAGCTTTAACTTATAAATTTAGAAAGAAAATACGAGATTAGTACCTGCTTTTTAACAATATCCTAAAATTTTACCTAACTAAGCAATATACTAATGGAAAATATGATAACAGTTGCAAGAACTTCTCTCAAAAAAAAAAAAAAAACAGTTGCAAGAACTTCATCAAATCTGTTACGTAGATAAACAATCTGATACAGAGCTTACCTGGATGCACCATCAGTTTCAACAGAAATAATATTGAATCTAGTTACTATCTCCATGACATGACAAGGTGAACTGCATATATAAAAAACAGAATTAACATGGGCAATGCTGAAGATAAAATAAAGATTTCTCTCAAAAAAAAGGATAAAATAAAGATAAACACTCAAATTATGCATAAATGAGAAAAACACCAAACAACGAGTTGACCAATAGACAAAAATTAGGATTACAGATTTATGTTCTTTAAGAGAAGATTTAAGGAAAGTTAAAGAAAATCCAAAAAACTATCATCTGCGCTCAAAATGACAAAAGAAAAAACAGCAGATGGTTCTTCATTAATATCAGTCATGAGCAATTTAAAAGTCAACCAAAAAGTACAAAGTTTGAGGATACACACATTTATTGGACAAAAAGTTAGTATGTGATATAATACATGATACCAAAATACAAGAACATATTAAGTTATTCAGGTTTACCAGGATGTTAGTGTGGCTTCCCTTGAATAAGAGAGGCTTTGTCTGAAATTGAAAGAACTCACCTTGGGTTGTCAACTCTTGCCTCAAAAGAGAAGGAAAAGAAAAGAAAAGATCACCCAAGGTTTTAGCTTGCACCCTGCCATAACAGCAGTATGACTCCGCTATGCTGGTTAGATTCCATGTTTGAGGAAGTATGTTATGCCTATTGGAGGTCTTTCGTCTAATATTGCACAAAATGGAATACTCCAAGTTTGTTGCATAAAAAGGATTTCATGGCCAGCGCTTAGGGTCCTAATTATAGGGTCCCAATTACTATCAAAGCCGAAGGTAATATTGCATAAAATGGAATACATCCAGTTTGTTGCATAAAAAGGGTCTCATGGCCAGCGCTTAGGGTCCTAATTGTAGGGTCCCAATTACTATCCAAGCAGAAGGTAGTTTCAGCATTCCTCCCCTTTCCCTGGTAGACCATTTATTTGCCTTAGTAGTTTACTTTTTGTACGTCGCTTGAGCATCATTGCATCAGGTTAGGGCTTCGAGAGAAACACCCGTTGCTATTGGACTTGCCTAGTAAGCCAAGAGGGAATTAGTCTTAACTATAAGCCAAAAGGCATTCATTCTTCTACCTTTTCTTTTGCTTTATTTTCCCATTTGCCCTTTGGTTAATTGCTATTTCAGCCACTAGCTCTATATCCACCAAAAAGGTAGAACCTAAGTTTAGCAAGTACCTAAGTTTAGTAAGAATAAGGGAGAAGCAGGTCTAGTTCTAAGAAACAACTTAAACACGGGAAAAGATAAACTCATATCAAGTGGAGCACTTCAACTAGACAGGGTTGCATCTTCAAAAAATAACCTCCCACTTCATACTTGCTCAAAGAATTAAACAGGTTAACAAAATCAGACCAGCTAGAACATATAAATCCAACAGGAGTTGGATTATGTTTTTTGAAGAAAAGTTGGATTATGTTGAGAGTTTTATCTTGAGGGGAGAAGGCAATACCTATTTTTGGATCGCTCAAATCCAGTTTGGCAT
Source organism: Pontederia paniculata (assembly GCA_001647135.1). Taxonomy (NCBI): domain Eukaryota; kingdom Viridiplantae; phylum Streptophyta; class Magnoliopsida; order Commelinales; family Pontederiaceae; genus Pontederia; species Pontederia paniculata. The sequence goes on along the minus strand of LTAE01000352.1, from coordinate 36,089 downwards.
AGTTCAGCCTTTATCAAGTTGACATGCCTCTCCCAGAAAATCAAATTGGCATGCAATTTATTCGAAAACTATATTACTGATTTAGCCACTTGATATAGAGAACAAATTCAAAATAAGCCAAAACAAAATCAATTCAACGAGTTACCATAACCCTGTACTGGTGACACTTTAAATGCCAATTTACTCATTCCGATAATAAGATAACGGATACAAAAGAAGGCAACAAACCAACAAAAATTTACTAACTCATCAACTAACTGGGAATATTTACTCGCATAGTCACACCCACCAACTAACAAGAAAAATATATTTCTCCAAGGAACATGAAATATATTACATGATCATACTAAAATGTCACATAGAAATAGAAAACTAGAAAACAAAATACATGCAAGGGACGATGATGCATTCCTTTGCAAAATAATCTGACAGGTTTTAAAATTTGCCAGCACTTCCAGACAAAAAGATTTATAGTGCACATGTACAGAGGCCCACAAGTTTGTGGCAAGAAAAGAGCCTCTGAAAAGACTAAGATTAAGGCAGCCTACCATTTCAACATTTCAGTCAACAAGTTGAAGCAAACAGATGCCACAGCTGCATTCTTGACATCTCGCACTAGCTTCAATATGAGACTACAGACAATCTGAACTAAATCAACACTGATAAATATTAAAGAAACATTGTTAGTAAGGATCAAGAAATTTGAATATAATATTATAAACAACCTGAATAGAATCAACATTAAATAAAATTCGCCTTCAAAAAACATTAAATAGAATAATAAAAAAAGAGAATATGACACTAAGAATAATGAATGAAGAAAAAAATATTATAAACAGGAATCTTTTCGTACCCCATAATCGTATCTGTTTGCCTGTTCTTTCTAGAAATTCCAATAGGTGAAGGCCAACCAGTGCACATCATAGCACAACAAAGAGCCTAAAATAACAAAAAGTTATGAAGAAAGTGTCTTAGATTCCTTCTAAAAAAATGTGCCTTAGCTATGCAAACAGTGAAAACATGGTATAGAGATTAAAGAAAGTTTCAGAAAAAGGGACAAGCATTCCTGGGAAGATACCAGTTATATAAGAAAGCCTCATAGCTGAGGCATAGAAAAAACTTGACAATAGATGATTTGTCAAAGCTTCGAATTTTATAAGGAATTATTTCATCAGTTATGATAAAATAGAGCTGCCTTCATACGAACAAAAACATTACTTAATTTGTAACAAAAAGAAGGCATTACTTAATTTCTCATAACCAAATATTTAAATATTGCACCGAACCAGGCAGGGAATAGGAAGATTCAACTATAACTTTTTACATGTTTGCTTTTTTATGAATGAAACTACTAGACGCAAGATAAGTATATGCTTTTTGACAACAGTTGGTGATGAAACCAGAGAAGATGTGAACTCTAAGTTAAGGTTCTGGCGAGAAAGATTACCATTATTTTTTTTGTAGAAAACATCACATTCTTTTGATGATGAACATTACATTAACTTTAACATTATAATAACTGTTCCCACGGTTGTGGGCGTTAGCGGCACACCCGACAGCATCATGGCAGAGTCATGGTCCGAGGTCGGGGGGTAGGGGATCCGGCTCGTGGACCCCATCGTTCAGATCCACTCTGTCAGAGGATCACCCCATTCCGGCCGGACCCCACACGACAGGATGGGTGGGTTTGGGACCCACCATCTTACTCGGCCCGCAAGCTTTATTTGCACTTCCTCCCAAATGCCACCACCCCGACAGATCTCCAGATGGACTGCAGATCTATTTGGCGTCTACGAATACCCCTTACAGTCAAGATTTTTGCTTGGCTCATGCGATGTGGCAGACTTCTCACCAGGCATACAAAGCACGTTGGGCACCCCAGGCGGAGACATCCTGTGTTATGTGCGCGGAGACAGTGGAGGACATCACGCACTTGTTCTTCAGCTGCCCGTTGGTATGGGAGATTTGGCGCCAGACGGGCCGATTGCTCGCATTCCCTTTAGATGCAGAGGATTTCTGGCGGCCACTACGTGCTTCTCCCAATCGACGGCAGGGGCGGAGACGTCTACTGGCGACGTTTTTGGCTAGTTCCTGGGCCATCTGGCTCCAGCGTAACCGAATCATCTTTTGTGAGGAGAGATGTCAGGTTGAGACCGTTGTACACCATATTTCTTTTCTCCTTCGAGAGTGGGGTTTTGGGTAGGAGATTTCACTCCTCGGTTCTCTCGCCTCTTCTGTCGCTCTCTCTTCGAGAGTGTTTACTTGTACATGACCTTTTCATAGATTTATATATACATGGATGACATCCGCACTATCGAGGGTCATCCTTTTCCCTCTCAAAAAAAATATTATAATAACTGGATGACTACTAAATCTTTGTAACCATCCTTCCATAAAAAGAACTAACATAATAATATTATATTAGCGGGAATTTAAATTCTGACTCCTCTAATTCCAGACAATGTTGACACCCATGAACCAAAAACACTCAAAGGGTTTAAGGTTAAGTTTATTGGAAAACCTAAATGGTCATTTCAGTTCATGATCATATAGCAAATAAACAAATATTTATATTCCATTAGCTTCTATATTAGTTCATTATTATTTGTTTCTATTAGATGACACTAGAGTAGTCCCACTTCTATGAAACTCACTTCCTCTTCTCCACTTCATAAGGGTTTTATTAATTGCAAGCGGATTAACAATGACTTTTTTTAGAAGACGATGGCTTTCGATATTGACAGTCATATTTATTAAGTTTTTTATACCAAAATTACAAGTGGTACAAAACAAACAAAATTGTTATCTCAAAGTCCATTCAATCTATAAAGTTGAATTTTTACCCACACTCGTAATTACAAATCAAAAGATTTTGACACAGTAGTTGACTCAAACTTGTTACAAACAAGTAAATGGTAATGTGTTGTTTCAAAAAGTATAGTAGCGAAAGGGAAATAAGAAAATGGAATCAATAACTAAGATAATCTTAACATAAGGAAAAAGAACTAATTATAATAAGCACAGCAATATACAATAGCAAAAATAAAACAGAAGATAATGGATAGACACCTTGTTAACTGAGACCAGTCGATAAAGAAGCTTAACCATAAGGAAAACCTCTCCAATAGAATCCGAAGAAAGATCCTCACTCAATTGCAAGAGGATTAGCAAAATTCCTGAATGTGCACACTAAGCAAAGATAAAAAAAATATTAGATTAGAATATAATAACAGCCTACAAAATGAATGTGTCAAAAGGACCATAGTAATCAGTAAGTGTTCATAGATGTTCAGCGGATACATTTGGCTTGAGATTATTTCCCGTGATCAAAATATACATATACAGTATGAAGGAAAAGTATCCTAAAACCTGTGGTTCCACAAAGATGTTGGGATAACTTCATCAACCGACCACTAAAAAAACTTCATCAACCAGCCACTAATGTTACCCATTATTCCTTAACCATCCCCAACTTTGATTGTGTCCTCTGTTTTAAAGTTTAACTGGTCTTGGATAAGAAAGTTGGGAGAAGGCGTAACCACATTTTTTCTTGCACGGTTTAAGAAAGAACATCGGGCATACTTTTGCATATCACTACAGTGTGGAGCTTGTTGTGCCAGGCAATCACCAAAACAAATGTGTAGTGGCATAGTTATACTTGCAAAATATGAAAAATTCAACAAAACTTGATGGAGACACTATGAAAATGAAGGATGCAAGCAGATAAATTCTTTCTTTACCTCCCAACGTACTAATGCAAGATTGACATCCACTACTTTCACGATGTAACCATGGGTTCCACTAGGTATTGTTAGACCCTCAATATCAGGAACTTGCAATCCATAAGGTGCCTCAATCACATCATCAACAGCCAGAGCATCAGTACCACCAGGTATCTCAAATAACATAGTTATACCACTCATATTGTCCAGATAATTGTATCTGTAGCAGAAACAGGAGCCAATTATATAAATGGGACACCAAAGAAGATGGTACTGATAGTAACATAACAAATATTTCATGAACCTTTCTTTGAAAAAAATATTTCATAAACTGTAAACATGAATAAACAGACAAACTGGAAAGTGTATAAGCAGTAGGGAAAAATACACTGACAGCCAGAAGATATAGCAGTGAAATTAAATGATTAGACATAGTCTATTAACTGAGCGTGATGAGTACAATGCCAACATAGCGACTGGACAAGCTTAAAGAATAACTATACAAGCTTAATACGCTTGATTTAGTGGGACTAGTAAAACTGGACAAACTTATTGAGATCCAAGATAAAACTGGTGGTCTGAATCAACAATAGAAATGCAAGGAAAGGAAAGATGACAAGAATTTTACACCAATGAAAAGACAGGGTGACAAAAGTCTAAGAAAGTTCTACACTTGCTCTTGAGATTTTTTCTCTTTTGAGAAATGCTCTTCAAATATTTATAGCACAATTTATTTACGATGGACACAAGTTATGATACATAATGTTATCGTTTTTAACTCGAATACCAAATAACAACATTAACCTTCTTTTGAATTGTGGGAATATTGAGAAGTTGGACGCCTTTTATGCAAAATGAACTTTTTGAGGTTTACAATTTTGACACAGCTCAAAATGAATCCCTGAAGCTCACTGTTAAATAAACCTTCTGAACTCTTACATGTTGAATCCCATTATAGATCTTTTAAAGATTCAATGTAACCACATATTTGCATAAGGCATAAAATCGTGATATAAAAAGGTGATCTAACAAGGATTTCAAATTACAGTCAATGCACAATGCAATATCAGCTGAAGAACATTATCTTCTCATTACTCGAGTATATTATGGTATCGAACATTGTTGCATAAATTTTTGCTTCTAGTACAGTAGGGAGGAAACAAGTTAAGAGGTATAATCTTCTGGTTTCAAACAATACATTGTTGTTTTAATAACACTGGAAGCAGTTTGAAGATGAAGTTGCCATTAAGAACATTTACAAACAAGCTATTCCATACTTCGAATAAAGGATGAGTGTTCAGTCACCATAAGCTCATCTTCTTCTTTCTTTGAAGAAATAAATGCATCTTCGAAGAAACAGATATAAGGTTGCCTGATATAACTCAGAAACAGCTCGATTTAGGAGCACTTTGTGACATCCATGTATGCATAGGATTATGTTGCATAGGATGATTGTGAATGGCATGCGCAATCTTTTATGCCTTCTTTTTGGATTTTGATCACGATCAGAACCTTTTTTTTTAAGAAGGAAAAGGATGGCTAAATGTTTCGGTGGTCATCGATTTGTATTAAAAATAGGAATATGAAGTATTTACATGTGTATACTAGGGCATTTACAGCGCCCTTTCAAAAAACAAAATTATCCAAAACCCCACTCTCAAAATAAGGGTATTTGTGTGGTGTACAATATTCTCACTATAACATCTCTCCCCCACGAAAATGACATGTGATGACCAACATTGTCGCCCATGATCGCCACCATCTGAAAATGTTTGGCCTGCCACATGTACGTAGTGAACTCCCAAAAGGCGTCAAAGGCTGATGAGTCAGCGCCCGCAGGCAGTAGGTGGTGCCAAACCTCCATGGAGATAAGGCAAGTGAAGAAAATGTGAGTGATGTCCTCTTTTGCCAACCCGTACAGTGCACATGTGGTGTCCGCCCCCAGCGCCCATCTGGCCCTGTATGCTCAGATGAGTAGTCTGTCCCGCCTCATCAGCCAAGCGAAAATCCTGACTTGAGTGGTGTGTGCGAGTGTCGTATCCATAGGCAGTCTACTCTGATGGTGTTTGGAGTCTTGCCTCGAGGTAGCACTTGTCTAACCGAGTAAGCACCTAACAACCACCGCCAACAGTCTATGTCGGAAGTGTGGGGAGAATGGCAATTGATCCTGTCCAAGAGTGTAAGGAGCTCCTGAAAGCGCCCCTCAGATAGTGTTGACCTAAAAAGTGGGATCCATGAACCTTGCTCTCCAGAAGTGCTAGGTGGTGACCAACAACCAAAAACTATCATTGTCAGGACTGTTTAAAGCGCAGCAAAGTCAGGGGAAAGCCACTGCAAGTGTGACACCCAATGACCACTCGTGGTGCCAGAATGAGAATCCAATCCTTGACCCCAAAGAAACATCGAAGAAAGATCACATGTATGAGAAGATAGTAGACACCCCGCGCCAGAATGAAGACGCCCCGCACTGGCAATGCGGTAGCATTGACCTCGCGCCATAATGAAAACCATGCTCCAGAGGTACGTCCCCACGCACATGATCCGACCGACCCAATGTGCCAAGAGGGCCCCATTGGTCCATTGCATGTTACAAACCCCTAGTCCCCACTCTGACACCTGACACAACTCTCTCCATGCGAATGTACCCTTGACTTGTCGATGCCACAGTCTCCCCAGAAAAATATGCTCCCGAGGATGTCAATGTGGGGAAGTTCTACCTATGGTGGCATTCGGAGGATTGACATGTGGCATATAGGTAACGATAAAAAGACTGATCGCAATAGAACTAGCCGGCCACCTCATGATAACAATCTCGAACTCCGTCTCCATAATCTATGCTCCATGCGCTCGATGACCGAGGTCCAACTGTGGGACCAGACATGACGGTCTGAAAGTGGTAGCCCCAAGTAAGTATTCGGTAAAGAATTGACGGGTGTATATAGATCTGTGCTACAACGGTCGGCTTCCTCTGTCGTCATGCCAAAAGGGATGGAAGATTTCGCATGGTTAATATGTAGCCTCGACGCCTCCCCAAACAGTCTAACCATAATCTCTATACTAAGGTTATCACTGTCCCTATCCGGGGAAAATCCATTGATAATACCAGCATTGCATGCCTATAGGGTGCGCCGAGCTAAAACGTTAACTGCCACAACAAACAACATAAGTGCCACAGGACATTTTTGTCGGACCCCTCGATGAGGTTGGACCCATCTGCCTGTTGATTGTTCGTTAACCAAGATTGAGAATGAAATTATGGAAATGCAAGACTTCATCCAGGAGATCCAAGTCTCAGGGAAGCCATGAATCTGCAAGGCATGCTAGAGAAAGCCATGAAACTGAACCATAAGCTTTAGAAAAGTCCATCTTCCACATGAAGCCTTGTCAACCAGTGCGGCGCCATGCAGCAATGATCTCGGATGCAATGGTGTAGTAGTCGGTAATGGACCGTCCGCAGATGAAGGTCGACTACATCGAGTGGATAAGGTCGTCTAGTACCTCTCAACCGGTCCGCTAGTACCCGAGCCACTATGAGGTATATGGCATTGGATAACGTGATCGATCGAAAGTCTTCGATTCTCTTTGCTGGTGTGCACTTCGGTAGCATGAAGAGCAAGAAGTGATTGAGGCACTCAAAACCTCGATTATCACTAGTGGACTCCTGAATGACCGCCATGACATCAACCTTGAGGGTAGCCTAGAACTCACTGTAAAAGAACACAGGAAAGTCATCTAGGCCGAGAGAGCCTTCTCCTCCATTAAGATCGCGTAGTGATTGCATAACCTCTTTTTTGATGACCTGCGACAACAAGGAAAACTAATTGTCAGATAAACGGGGGAGGTCTCGAGGCGACCACATCCATCGAGGAGGCAGTAGTCGCTTCGAGGCCTCCCTATAGTGGGTCGCAATCGCCGCCCCGATCTGTTCATGGTTTGTGATGATCGACCCCCGAAGTTCAAGCCGGTCAATCCTGTTATCTCTCCAGCGGCAGCTAACATGAAGGTGGAAGAATCGGGTGTTGGCATCACCTTCCTGTAGCCACATCTGGCGGGAGCATTGACGCCACTCTGTTTGCGTCTTCCTATCCACTACTTGCACCACTGTGTTGTGGTACCTCCTCACGGCCATCTCCTACAGGAGGTCTCTGGAATCCTCAAGCCGATCCAATCGAACAAAGGCCACCAAGGCGTCCTCCCAACGCCTCTCCCTATCCCCATACTTGCCTTTTGTACCGCCTAAGGAAGTGTCAAAGGAAAGCGAGGCGAGCAGCGAGCGTCCTCGCTACATAAGTCTAGCGCTGGAGTGAACAGCCACTGCTGAGCGACCGGCTCCCTAAAGCCCTCCTTAAGGAGCCAGGGCCGCTCAAATCTGAAGTGTGAGCCGATGGATTGGCCTTCGTTGGATCTCCACATGAAGGGTGTGTGAGCCGAAAAAGGCCTCTCCATAACCTGCACATCTGCCAATTGGTGTGCCTTTGCAAGCACTAAGGATCCAAGGAAATGATCTAGCCTCGAGCGTGTTGACGGTGTGAAGATGCTCCTCCAAGTGAAACTGCAATTCGTTAACGGGAAATCCACCAATGAATGTGCGACGATAAAATCCTGAAACTCCTTTGTTCTGAGTCCTTCCTTGTCTGGCGGTTGGGCGGTCCTCCATATCAAAGGTGACGTTGAAGTCAACACCAATCAGCAATATGTCCTCGGATTGTGAGAGCAAACGATGTGGAGCTCCTTTCATAGCGAGTCCCACAGAGCTATTGTGAGTGGGCCATACACAAATGAAATAAGATAAGACTGGTCGTTGAACCTCCGCCTCACAAGCACCGAGATAGAAAATCTATCCATCCAAGAGTCTAGAAACTCAAAGAGCTCTGTACATCAGCCGATGATGCACCCACATGATCGTCCAACAAACCCCAAGGTAACGTGTCCAGACAACCAGGTGCCGCCAACTTGGTTCTGCAGACGGTCGTCGCACTCGATTAGTTTAGTCTCTTGTAACAGAACCACCTCGATTTTCCATGTGGTCAAATAGCGTCCCAATTACCAATGCCTCTCAACCTCTCTGAGGTCACACACACACTTCAGGAGAGAACTTCCATTGGGTGACCGTGTTCTCCTTCTGAGTCGCCCTTTGAATCATCGGTCGATTATGACCGATCTCGAAAGTCGGTTGCCTCAGCGATGTTGTTGATCTCCTCATGTGTGCATCTCGGCGGATTATTTTGGGTCTGTGTCGTCCTTGTGTGTTCCACCGCTGGCAACGTGCCATCCATTGCACTTTGTCGCCTCCTCCATGGCGAGCCAAGGTATGATGTGCTCGTCATCTATTGTGCTGAGCAACGTGGTGTTATGCTCAAATTGATCGTCTATCACGCTGGGCAGTGGCTGGTCGTTCGTCACCCTGTGCTGCTGAGCTCCCCTGATAGGTTAGGTGGTGTCCGTGAACTGATGCAACGGGATGCAGTAGAGGTCAGCGGACGAGTGGGAGTAGTGCCACCGGAGCGATGCCGACGCTGGTAGTGAAGAAGAATCTCATCGGTTCTTCCGTGCTTTGATGGTGTTCGCGAGGGCTTTGGGGTTAGGGAAGATTGGGTGCACATTAGGTTCGGTCATGCTTTTGAGGGGGGGTGAGTTTAGGTGGGATCGGGTCAAAGAGATCAATGTCACCTCTGACCTGAGTTCAGCTGAGCTTGGTTGGGCAAGGTTATATAGTCTTGGGTCAGGAAGAGGTTGGGGTGGTTCCTGAGTTGGTTGGGTTTGCTGAGGCTGTGGCGTCTCTCAATGCTAGATGGAGAGGGACGGGGGGAGCTCGACAAGTGTCCTCCCCTCCGTACAATATCTCTGACGGGCGCCGACAACCTCGTACCTTCTCTCCAAGGATGTGACGTCGCCGCTGCATTCTGTCTTGGCTATGTCAAGAGTGTTGACCACCGAAGACGACCTCCGACCAGGGGCACTATTCGTCCACCTCACGAATCCTTATAAGGAACTTGTTTGCTCCAGCACAGAGGTTAATGTCCGACGTATCATCGCCGATAGCATGTGGATGTTCTGACAATCAAGTTTAGCGTTTTTGACATCATTAAGTTCGGTCGAACGCCTTGAATCTCAATTTTTCGACTAGAGATTATTGGAGCCAGGGTCGTCGTTGGGAATCCATGGCTGCCAGATCAAAGCGCCATCCTTGGCGAGAGGGAGGGGGGTAGCCATGAGGGTCTCTCGTTGCTGTTGAGAGCTTGGGAGAAGCAGGCACAAATGGTCTGACATGCGCGATAGGTGGAAAGGTGTCAGCGCCGAAGATGGTTACGAGGGCCGAGCAAATGGCAAGTAGATCTATGGATGGTTCCATACGATCTAGGGTCGTCGCACATAGTAGGGATGTCCGTAAGAAATCTGAAGTTTGTTCTGTTGCTGGCGTCCACAGGATTGTGGCTAAGGATTTGGTGGATGGGCTTTGAAGTGGCGTCGGCATCCCCTGCGACGTTCTTTTGATCTCCGGCGGCTAGTACTACATTTCTATCGATCGACCTCCGCAGATACGATGTTGAGCACTCGAACTGTCGGTGGTCATCTTGCCCATATCTCATGCAATGGGGGTGACTTGTGCATGACCTTGCGTGATGACTCGACCTAAGCACTTGAAATGCAAGTCCGTTGGAAACTGTCTCGCCAGTCTGGGTGGTCACTTGTGCATCTGCCATTCGTCTCCTAACTTGCAGTGTTGAGAGTGCAAGTTGGCGGTGCAGCAGTGAGCTAGATGTGACGAGGGTTGAGAGGGGAGTGTGTGTAGTCCCGTTGGAGATAGAGCTGGCTGGAGGAGTGGAGAGGGGTGTGAATTGGGACAAGCATAGGGAGAGTGGTAGGGTTGAGGGAGTCGGGCATGGAGAGGGAGGTAAGGCTGCGGCGAGCGTGGAGGGAGGCAAGATGGAGGTGGCGTTGTCGGGATGGAGCTCCCAACGGCTTTAGGGCAAGGTCAAATAAACTCTTTTTAACTTCTTCCAGTTTAAGTATTGCAACAACATATCATCATGTTAGGTGGTTACTAGCACATTGAGTGCTGGCGAGATTCAAATATTGTACTAATATTGTTATTTGAGCTTATATATTAGAATGTTTGCCAGGGCAAAAAAAGATGTGACGCAACTATAAAATGATTTTTCCTTAAAATATCAATTAGAGCTCTGGATATCGAATTATCAATATAGAATGAAAGTCAAAAACTAAGAGCAGTGTGGTTAACAAGCATGAACATATAAAAGAAAAGAACTGAGACATACACACATTCTGCAGGCCACGTTCCTTCACATAGGGCTGACAGAAAACGTAGAAATTCATATATATGAAATGGATATTCTTTCTCTAATGTGAAAAGGACAGAACGAATTGGTCCATCAATAAAACTCCCTTTATCCCAAAATTGCATAGATAATGATTCCTGAAAAGTACACGACACTAGCAAACAGATATTAAGAAAATTATGGGTGTAAGCATAAGTCATCCAAACAATCGCAAGAGCTTTCAGAAATCAAACCTCCCCATCATATATTTGACAAAGAATGTCCAAAACTTTGGCAAAAGAGCTGTCTTCCATCTGTAATTTATTGATCCCAATAAAAAGTAAGTCGCAACATAATTAATAACTATGAAAGCACAACTTCATTTACAAAACAACAGAATACACCAAAGATCTTCTCAAGCATACAGAGGAATACCTGAGGTGATGGTTCATAGGATGCAATGAACGCTGAAATGAAAGTCCTAACAACACTTAGGAAACCAGATAGAGGACCCTGAAAAGAAAAAAAAAGACACTTCAATAACACATTATCATGAAAAAAAATTTCAGTAAGCATTAGTCAAAAGAATATCAAAAAAGACTCGTTGAGATTGATAAATAATTGATACCATAAATCAAAAAGGTACTTCATGTTTATAAAGGTAGTATAATGTCACTTGATTAGAACTAGGAGAAAGTTAAAAAATGAAACAAGAAAGAGTAGCTAGGGAGAGAAAAAAAAATAAGGTCCCAACTATACTTAGGAGTTAGGAATACAGATAGAGGAACCCGAAAAGAAAAAAAAGACCCTTTGACAAAGTTTTTTCACTCTATCAGGAAAAATAATCTATAACATAAGCATCAGTCAAAGAATATCCAAAAAGATTCACTGAGACTAGTAAATAATTAGTGTCATAAATTATAAAAGCACACTCCGTGCTTACTGAGACGATATTAGGCACTTGGAAAAGATAAGGAAAAAGCAAATAAATAAAACTAGGAAGCTGAGGAGAAATCGAGAAAGGATATTTCATTGAACATAGAGACAACGTTGAACTACCATCATATTCTCTTAGCAGCTGCCCACAACTTATGCTACTTCAAAACTTTAACCCCCATCCACATGTTTCCAACAAGGATCTTATTATCATAATAATAACACTGAACACTTCAAGTTAGAAGCAAAGTTTATGAGTAATTCAGAGTCTGAGTTTGACCATTGGACATGTATCTATGTTCAACATTCATGTCTAGTTCCAAGTAACAACTGCCCACAAGCATCAAATCATGAAGCAAAACAGGATGCAATATATCATATTGCAAACAGCACCCAAACACAAGGACAACATTGATGTTGCAACAGAGTTGCGGAAAATGTGCATAGGCAAATCAACAATGGGGAAGAGGAGTAAGCAACAAACAAACGACAACATAATCTACCAATGATGTCAATTTATAAGTTGTTTAATAAGAAAAATAGTTCCCTTTCAAAAAAAAAATAAGAAAAATAGTTGTGAATTCACCAGAATCACTTTGCAATCCAGTACAGTTCATCAGAATCCACCAAAGGCATCATGAATCCACACGATAAAAATAACTGAAACTTCAATTGAGCGAAAACATTCAATATCAAAGTTTATTCATACAAATGGAACTCTTATATAGAACTTTACCATGAGAATTTAACTCCAACATAAGAAACTAAAATAATAACAAAACGATTTAAACTAAAATAGATAACTAACAATCCTAACAACTAGGACTCGCAATCTTCTTGAAATTTCATCCTCAGATTTAGAGTGTAAGGCAGTGCAACTCGATGGAGGTGTGGTGGTTGGTTAGTGGCTTGGCAGATGCGTTATAGGAGGCTGGATGTCTTTTGTTGTTCTTTCGAAAACAAATATTAAAGATAATATAGGTCCAATTCAACTTGCTCTGATGTCACTAGATGTAGCGGGATTGCGAAAGATGGATGCAGAAGCCAGAGTTGCGATCGGGAATCACGAACAAAGAAGATATAATCCTAGAATACACGATATTGATTTGCAATTTGTCTACTTCAATTGATAAGAAACATAACTACTCTGAATCCATCAAAGTTATTTGGATCCACTGAAGACATCGTGAATTCACATAATAAATAGAACTGGCAGCGGCTTTCCCCAGGCTGGCAGCTCTTTCGGCGACAACAACAACGAACGTCTCGGAGTGCTGGTGTATGGATGATATGTCAGCAGCGTGATCATGGGCCCCCCTGTTCAGGGCGACCTTGTCTGACCAGCGATTCGAGGAGCTTCTCACACTATTTAGCTGAATTTCAGGATATCGCCCAGATACCTCCAGACAAGACAATTGGCTATGGCTCTCAAGGGGCTTTTCGGCGGCCAGAGCCTATGGACAGCTACTCCTAGGGGCCAGTCTCGGATAGCGTCAAAGCAGACACAATTGGCATTCGGCGCTTGAGTCTACCAATCAAAGTCAAGATTTTTGTCTGGCTTATGAGACGCGGCAGGATACTTACTATAGCTTACAGAGTCAGATGGGCACCACATGTGCACTGTGCGATCAGTCGAAGGAAGACATATCCCACATATTCTTCACATGCCCCATACCCAAAGGATCATGGGATCTGATAGGCCTCTCAAGGGGGAAAACATATGGAGTGGATGGTTTTTGGGACTCTCTATGCGAGATTAGGGCACAGGATAGACGGGGATGGAGAGGTGTATGGTCGACAGCCATGGTCGCAGTTTGGGCGATTTGGCTACAATGCAATCGCGTAATTTTTGGAGGAGAACGATGATACATAGAGATCATTGTACATCATACGTCCATTTTGATAGGGGAATGGAGTTTGGGATAGTTCTTTTTTGTTTTGGAGAATTACGGCCCTCGTAGTTATCTCTTACATATGTACATATTTCTTTATTTTAATACAAATGGATGACTACTACGATCCTTCTTTCTCTCAAAGAAAATAGAACATGAAATTCAGTTGACAAGAAAATATTCAAGCTCTAATTTCCTTCATAGCAATGAAACTACAATATAGAGTTTTTTTACAACGAGAGTTTTAAGTCCAACTAAGAAATTAAAACAACAAACATATCAATTTAAGATAACAACAACAAAATAAATAGCCAAAAGTTCTAATAACTAAGACTCCTACATTAATAGAATTTTCTGCTACATCAATTGATCAAACAAGGATTCTGAAACAGCCAAACCACTCTAAATCATCCTTGAACTGAACTGACAAACTTGAAACCCACTATTAATTTACGAAAGGGAATTGGTTGGTTCAGATAGGTACAACCATTTTTTTCTCGAATACAACGTGATAGCTTTTAAAGCAGTGATACCGTTGAATTAATCCCTCCGTTGTGGCTGAACTTGTTAAGAAGCGTGAAACAATAAAAATATTCATTTGGAACTGAACCATATGAAGGGTGTGGAGGCCAGGTATCAAAGATTAAAATCCTCGAACAAAAAAATTCAAAGAAACACACCAAAAAATGTGGAAATGCATTCTCAGGAGGCATGTGTTAATATGGCACCTGTGTACTATCAACAAAATGATGCAATGATAAGAAAACATAATACTGCAAAAAACCAACTTAAATATTTGAATCACTGATGAATAAACCATACAAATGTTTACATAGAGACTTACGTCAGTGTCTCTAAATGTATCACTGCCAATAATTTCAAGCAAATAATCAAATGTTGAAAGCTGAAAGGCTTGGCGGACATAGCTCATATGATTGATTTCCTAGAAATAAACATTGTAAGTAAAAAATACAAGATATAGTTTTCAGATAGCAGGAGCAAATGCTTTTTTAAATGTACCATGAGCATGATATTGTTGTTTGCCTCTGGCAGTGATGAGACAAGACAAAGAAAAACTGCCCAAACAAGAATCAAAGGACCAACTTCTGGCACTCCCAAATCAAAAAAGCTTGAAATTTGAGCATCTATCTCAAGAATATCTGTTGAAGAAAATACAGTACAACCCTGCCTGATATACAAATGATAAGGTTAGAATCTAATCATGCAGATTAGAATATGAAGGAAGGTTAAACCAAACCTGAGAGGGACTTCATCATGAACCAGCTGAAGAATGCTTTCTAAATTCAAAGTTTCAATGAGAAGAAGAAGTAATTTAGCTTTCGTGTGGCTGAACAAATTTTTGGCTTCAACAGAAACTGCAGTATTTTCAATATTAAGGGAACCACATAATGTTCTCTGCAATTCATGTCATCAAGAGAACAAAAAGAAGGTTACCATCAAGAAAATCAGCCTCTAATATTGCAGGACTATAGAAAGAAAGTGAATCTTTTATTTACTTTGAATAATGAGCACAAAGATTTCCATTGCTGACTGTTACAACTGCAGAAGTTATCGTAGTAAGCAAGAAACATAATGTCCAAAACTAGGCTATCTTCAATTAAAACCTCTTCCATCCAAGGAACTGTTAGGTTGACATCCTGGAAAGTGAAACTTAACATCTATAAGACAGAGATAAGCTGAGGCGACAAGTAAAGGAAAATAAGAAAACTTTGGAAGGGGATTGAATATAAGTCAAAATAAAACAGCAGCAAATACAAGGCAGATACACTTGACAAGCAAAGAATTTTGATATTCAGTACTTTGGAAATGCTGCCAACATCAATCTAGCAAAAGAAATAAGTGTTCTCGATATGCTATGTCACATAATCCATTGAAATATTCTGAAATCAAAATTGGTGAAGCATCAACATATTAGTATCTTGCGTGACTGAAAACATTAAATGAGTTTATGTGTCAACCCAGAACAACCTTACCTTTCAGTTCAGTCACTAATCTGACTCAAACTTTCAGAGTAGGTCATATTATAAGATAGCCCATTAGAGGTGTTGTAGCAGAAAAAGAAACTTGTCAATATCGCGAATAAAATCATAAACTCGTAAAAGTTTACGAGTTTACTCCTTAGAAACAAGTTAAATCGCAATATATTTGAATTTAGTAGTAGACTCGGTTGTCTTGCGAACTAACCCCTTAGAATTGGCTGATGTCATGAGTTCACTGTTGAACTCACAGAATCAATAATTTTGAAAAAGAAACAGGGCTAAGAGTTAACACTGGGGAAATTATAGAAATAGGTGCAGTCTCTGCTGACATATGATCCATTTATTTGAAAAAGTCCCGAACTCTCTTGAACCATAATATAATATTATGATGTGTTGATCTTAAATGAACTATGTGGTTTATTATCTTTCTTTTTCATTTTTGAATCAAATCATATTTTTGGAAAACTGAATCCTGATTTTATAAGTTATATGACCTTGTGAGTCAAACTAATATAATTGATGTGTTATATTTTTTAACTGTGACATGCGACTTATGCTACATGCTTAGACTTATTATTTATTAAAATCTTGACTATTGAAATGAAGTATTTGCATTTTTCAAAGAGTGATTTTATTAGTTAAGAGTTGAGACTAATGAGAATATATCTTTTTTATAATTGTAAGACAATTAATTAGTGGTTATCTTAGATAAGAATATTTATTTTATGCTACATATATATGTAAATTAGTCTATAATAAATTTGCCTAGAACATAAACTCTACGAGTATACAATTTGATTACGATACAAATTCACGAGAGGAAAAATGAGTTTACTTAAACTCTCGATATTCACAAGCTTGGCACAAAACCCTTGCAAGTTTACCAGATAGACAATCAACGTATATGAAGAAGAAAAAACAAAAAGGTAAAAAGGATAAGGATGAAGAAGGTAAAGAGGAATCTGAATACATTTTGCATGTCCATGCTTAACAAAAAATATGTAATCAACTTCATGGGGCAACCAAAGGCAACAGATGGTAGCTAATAGTTTGTCTGACGAAATTAACTAATAAGCTCAAAGGCATCCATTACAACAATGAATAGCAACAACTCTGATGTTGCAATTTATAAATCATAGCACAATCAAGGTTAAGTAGAAATACCAAATTCCTCATGCAGTTAACATTGCTGGTCATTTTTTGGGAAACAAGAACCAGTAACTCCTTGAATTGGTGTTACAAATTTGAGGATGGTGAAAAAGTAGCTTGTTCTCTCCTTTGTTTTAAGAGAAAAAGGATGATTAACCAAGAATTTCAATCATTTAAAACTTCGCTAATACATTGATAGTTCAAAATTACATATGAGTTACAAAGAGGATAAAATGCAATGATCAGCCATAAGATAACCAAGAACCAAACATGAGAAGAGTCAGGCATACTCTTCTTTACTATAGTCTTCTCCCCCTCCCCAAAAATAAAAAGATCCTCTCAAAAATATATTATTCTCCCAAATTTCAATGACAATTCTACAATACTCCTCTATCATAGAAGTTATGGCTGTTCCACCATCGCCAGCAATGCAAGCCACTTCAAACTTTTAGGTGGTGGCTCCTTCATCTCCTACCTCTCTATGCCACTGAAGACTGCACTTGCCTCGAAAATGTCGAAATCGACAGGCTTTCAGAGGAGTGCTACTTATCAGGAAAAAATGTGCAAAACTTGAGAATTGAAAAAGGTAAAGATAACCAGCAGCGATGATGCTTGCAAACTAGGAGGAGTTGACGTAAACAGGAAAGATAAATAAAGAAGATTCAGGTAGGGGCTATTCTACAGACATTTTTCCTATGACGCATTTTCAGATAACAAATGTCACAACTGCAGATGTAAGAAACTAAATCGTAGATGTATTAATTATGACTAGATGACAGCTTTACTAAGTCAGAAAATCGGCTATAGGAATATACAATGTGATTGCTCAATGTCCATGAAAGTAACACTACTCACGCCACATGTATAATTACTACTTTTCTAGGGGACATGCATAATTATTATGATTTCCCTAAAACTGGATTTTGAAACCATAATACAAATGGTAAATATTTATATACTGAAACTAAAAAGTTTTTTTTTGAGAGGATGAAACTAAAAAGTTATAAAGTAAGTGAGTAAAACAGAACCTTAGAAGTACCCCACAAGAAAACAGAACCTTAGAACCAATTTAAATAGTGAAGTAATACATACAGATTTGTCAGAATATACGGATGCAAGGAGGTCTTCAAAGATGGATGACAGTTTCTTTTCCAACCCATCTTCAACTAACTTTGAAGCCTCAGTTTTGAAAACTTTATTTGATGATAATATAGAATTGGTTTGCACTGCATAAGACAATCACTTATTTGTATTTATAAATGAATTCAAATAATCAGCATTAAGCAACGAACAATGACAAATTAAACAAAATTTAAATAATTTCATGGTACGCCAGCAATGACTTTCAACTTTTCAACTTGTTCATTAAGGAATAGAGCATGATTGGACCTATGAATTTGGTAGTTGAGCAAGTGGAAAGAGGGTCAGTAGGATGGAGCTCCGTTCTGTAATCACATAGTGGAAGGTTGGTTCTTTTGAGACTGGCAATTTTGATATACAACATGTCAATCTTTCGGACGTTCGATTCAATAATATAGCGAATTGATTGTGTATTCCGACAATTCTTGCGACAACATACTGGGAGCATTGGTAGGGGATTCATTTGGCATGGAAGGATGTGTTCAGCCCATACACAAAGGGGGCCTGAGTGTTCGGAGACCTACGTCAAATGAAGTATGCACTTCTTGTGAAGTTGTTTTGTCGCATCATAAATTCACATGAGGATCTCTAGAACTCGGTATTTTTTGCTTGTTATGGTCGGGAAATGTCATGGGGGTCAAGTGGTCGACAGCATTTATTCATCGTGGAAACTCATCCATTCAGAGAAGTGGTTGTGATGATACATACGATACGACCTTTTTACATTAATTTGGACTAGGCTCTTGTTTCTCATTATGGGAGGATGATTGACAGCTAGTGATCCTCTTTCAGCAGCTTTTTCGAGAGTATATGCTATGGCTACTGACCGAAGGGTCTGTGTGAGGGGTTGTTGGATCAGTAATGAGGTTACTGCACATGGGACTTGGAGTCCTGCTTTTAGAGCAGTCTTGTCTGATCAGCATTTTGATGAGGTCTTGAGATCATTGGAGTGTATGATGCCTTTGCGCCACAAATCTGGCTGTGATTCATGGTGGTGGTCTTCGAGTCAGTTTTAAAAGTGAAGAGATTATGATCTACTAGGTGTTGATGATCGATGTGGGAATGACATTTTGAAACCTCATTACAGGTTGAACATGAAAAATAGCAAAATGGGAACTCCACAAAACTACTTAGTACTCCTGAAACAATTGTCACTAGCATGCAGTTAAACTAAGTTCAATTATGGCACAATTCCACTTCACGCCAGACTAACATCAGTTAAGCTACACAACAAGTTCAATCAAATATTCTCGAAAAAAATTCGGTCAAGTATCCTTGTACACATAAAAATGGTTTCCTGATGTTATAGAGGTCTAGCAAATATGAGAAGAGAAAACACAAAAATATTCAAATAAATTATGCGTTAAGGGGGTATCATAAATACACTAATAATTCCACAACAGCATCTTTCGAGAATAAATAGGTAGATGACTGTTTCAAAGTAGCTCTATCAACTTACAAGCACTCACGAAGATATGCCTGATACACTTTAACAAGCATTGTCGTTCAAGATAATATTGAAGCAGTATCTTCATAAGCAAAACAGAAATATGTTAGTTGAAAACTAAGCATGAAAAGAAATGAGCAATTGTGTAAAAAGGTGACCTAAACAATTAAAATGCAAAGGCAAAAGAAAGCAAGGTAGCATGCATATATGTGCATGATTCGATATCTTAATGTTAATTTGGTTGACCAACAGATAGTTGGACCGACCAACAAACCAGAGATGCTAAAATGAAGATGTCTCAAGATCAAATCTCAGAGTCGTCAGGCTAGTGATCTACTGGATACTAGGGTTTACACTGAAAAAATATGTTAATTTTGTTGACATGGCAGATAGGATACACTATATGTTATTTACTCTTCGATTGGCATAGAGTAATTCCTACATCATCAGTTTTTATAGTATTCGAACAATCTAGTATGTTAACTTTAACAAGAATAATCATCCCTAACCAAATGCTAGTGGATTAATATATACAATCAGAGAAAACAAAATTGGATGTCTACATTTTTTTCGAACAAAAATTGAATAATCTCAGTAACATATGCAGTATTTTTTAATCTTTTAAATGTTCAAGAATCATTAATAGATTAGACATCCGCTGATGGTTATTAAGAGACTTCTACAAAAAGTAGCAAAGTAGATGCTCTTATAAAAGAACATGTAGCAAAGTTAGATATGAAAAAAATGCTACTTCTGGTAGAAGTATTCAGTGAGGAAGGCAACTTTTAACAATAAGGAAACTGGAAAGAGAAGCATACCTAAAAAATGATTAATAGTGAACATTGCCATTGCAGAGAGAGACGAAGACAGAGAAATACATCGTTTCATCATTGAAAAGTCAAATAAAGATTATTTTTAGAAAGTCATTGCAAAGTCAAAGAAAGATTATTAAAGCAGTAAAGATGTGTAATAACCTTTGTATATAGAAATGGGTTTAATGTACCTACTAAGCATCAAGTGTTTTGTAGGGATGCTGAGCACATCTTAACCCTTTAATGCATGATCAATGATAGATTTTATAAATTATGATTTTTTTATCAACTTTATGATTCACCATTGATTATGCATTGGATGATTAAGATGTGCTCAGCATCCCTATAAAAGCACTTGATGATTAATAGGTACATTAATCCCATATAGAAATAAAGATGATTAAGGCAGTAAAAAGATGTATAAAAAACCATTGTATAAGCAATAAATAAAGTTGTTAAAAAATAATAAAGAAAACAGTAAAAAAGACTTAAGTCAGGAAAAATCAACGTCACAATTGATAAATGTGTTGCACTTTGTCGGATGGAAGATAGACATAAGGCAACATTTTTGCTGAAAATTATTTGCTTTAATATATTTTATCAGAAGATAGGCATTAGACTCATATTTGTTTTGTAGCTTATCCATGCATATGCTGATATTTATTTAGCATATGGTTCAAACGTCACACGAACAATTTGACAATTTGCAACTATGCTACTCTCCTCACCATTGTTTTACCTCGGGTTTTGTTTTCTTGTAGGTGTTTTATCTAAAAAATTGGTTTAAGTACTCTAAAAAAATTGATTTTAACTAGAAAAACTACTACCAAACAAAAGCTCTGACATCAAAATACTGAAGCACAAATGTAGCTGGCCAATTATTCAAATACATTGGATGAGTCATTACAGCAACGGACCCATGGACGAGATTTGGATGCTTATCTGAATGTCGATTTGACCAAGGACAAACTTACAGGGAGATATACTTAACATAAGATAACTTTTAGAATATGAGTGTCTTTGTAGTTTTCATTTCTCTTCTCGAATAACCTTTTACAATATGATGTAATCTACTAGATCCAAGTTCACAGGAAATTTCATAGTCCAAAGAATTGATCCTAATACGTATGTCCATGTGCGATATAAGATCATCAAGTATAGGTCAGACACATGTATACATTTGCAGCTCCGCTTGTAGAATTGGACAGGATAACTCAGGATGTTCTGTTTATGCCAGCTTGCAACCCGATAGAACTGCTGTCTACAACCAGTTTCTACAATACAAGAGGACCACTTTCCTGATCAACTAGAGTAGCACATAACCCAAATCAGTTATTAAAAAGTATTCTTACCAAGTGGAATTACTACATTACTATGCACCTTAGATGATGTGACATTTCAATTCAGAAAAATAAAAAACGAAATCAGAAGTACACAGAAAAAGAATGAGAAACTAAAAGGAGAGATGAAAAAATATAAAGCATCTTAAATAAGAATAGAAACAGTTACGTCTCAACATTGATTATAACAGGTTTAGTCATCTTAGAAGGGAGTAGGGAAACACATCATGGCAAAAAAAATTAAAGGATCACAAAAAGGAAAAAAACACAAGATACTGAGGTTACAGAAGTTGTTTCTAGACCAACTACAGAAGATTCTCATATAACACATTGGATGAGAATGACATGGTCATAGGTGATGCACTCACTCACCAGGTGCAGAAACTCTCTGTCTTCACCACCAGCAGATTTATTGATATCAAATGATCTACTGACGAGAATGTAGGATTGCACCTCATCTAAGCACTAAAAACAGAAACAGAATACCCTATCAGCATTGATACATTTTCCAAGGCTCATAGAGTAATCAACTATTCCACATACTCCAAAATGAGAAGAAAATTGCAGCATATTATGGTGGAAAAAATTTCACAAACAGATTATTTCTCCTATATCCACACAGCTCCTCAAATGTGTCAGTTACATAAGTAGTGCAGCTGTCAACTGTGATATTATCATAGATGACTTAAAACACAAAACACATTAAAGATTGCAGATGACAAGTATCCTCGATATTTTTAAGGGACAAAGGATAGCTAACATGGTCTAGGCATCCATGTATATTAAACAAGAAATTGTATCCTCAAAACAAAATGTTGTGTGGCATGGACTTGTTGTAACCTGGATACAAATGCTACAATGATGAACTGCACTACACATTTCAAGGTAATTTGAACAATTAAAGCACTAATAGAGAAAAGAGTCCAGACACTTTAAAATAACAAAATCAAGCATCTAAACCTACAAAAATTTATGGGTAGGTCCGCAGCCATTTTGTAAACATTAGCAAACTACTCATTCATAATATGAATAGCTAATGGATTGTCTGACCAAAAAAGTAGTACTCAAAAAATACAATGTGGAGCTGGAAGCCAAGTTAGAGAAATAAAACCACATTGAAATGTGAAGAATTAAAAAAAATTATAAAGAGAAATATATGGAAAAGAATCGTGTTGCATAAATAGAAAACACTATAGGTTTGGCGTTATGATGAGGGTGTGAACAAGGAGTTGATTTATTCCGTCACCTAAATGCAATATAAATTTTGACAATCAATATAATATGGATGATTACACAAGGTAACCAATCCTTTGCCTTTTCAAACAAAAAATCAGAAAGTTCTGGTTTCACAACAAGAGCCATAAAAGGTGCATCTCAAAATTATGTATTAGCCCTTCATGATGATCAACTTGTTGAAATCTAATAGCGCAATGAACAAGAAACACATTGAGCTGCAATTGTGAAAATTTTGACAGCCAATGACATATTGAAATCCTTATGAAGAATCAGGTAATTGATAGCCACTTTGAGCCAATTGTGTATCATTCGTTCGATCTTCTACTAAACTGGAGTCCTTTGTGTCTTTTAATCTTATTAAAAGAAAATATTGGCAGGAAGAGATACAATTAGTTGATAATTTTTTCATTCTGGGATCACTATTAGACAAAAAATGGAAAATGTGACAAGTCAGTAAATTTTGGAAGTTTTTGCAACATGCTTGGGATATATACCTAGTGATCACATTTGCAGTCCACATGTGATGCGGGTCTTGAGGAACAAAATTAACTTCAGAAACAAACAAGATAGACGGGTAAGAAAATCAAGTACCAGGTACTCGCTGATGAGAAGGGAAGCTTTCTTCATCTCGGGATTCACCACCAACACATGAGGTCCAATTGCCACCTCAGGCGAGTCCAGCGCAAGCCTGGATGCTGTGTTAGGAGGCTGGAATCGGGTAACCGAGTCCAAGAACCAGACATGATTTCTCTTCACCTTCTCAGCCTGCAGCAGAAGCAACAACAACCGTATCAATTGAGATAACAACGAACGAAATAGAATCCAGAGCTTACTTCCTTCTTCATCATTGCATCAACTTCAGAAAACAAGAAATCAAGAGGACAAATAAGCGAACCAGGCGAGCGGGGAGCTGGTCATCGGAGAGGGGTGCTCTCTCGAGCTCTTCAGCGAGGACGACGAAGGATTCCCACCAGAAGGACGCGTCGACGGACTTCGCGGCCAACGTAGAAGCCGGCGCCCGCTCACTCGTGGAGGGCGCGGCCGCGGTGGAGCTCGCCATCGCCGGCGAGGGGTGTGGCTGCTAGGTGGCCACGCAACCTCCGGAAAACCCTAGAAAAGGAAGCAGCCGCAGAGCGATCCCGCGCTTTTGTTCTTCGAAAGGGCGGTGGTAAGAGGTGGAGTGGAGTACCGCCAGGGCTTTCCGGTGGAAGTACGAATAGCTTGAGGTCTCAGGGCGCCATCACAACCCACCAGCAGAAGCCCCAAAATATAAGGCCCAATAATGAGTTCGGCCTCTTTAACTTGGTAATATAATAATATTAGTATAATATTGGCGCATGAATAATATTTTTTTTCAAATAAAAAAAATTAATTATTTAATAGTTATTTACTTTTATTAACTTTTCTCGTTGTAATATTGCGACACATAATTTATTATTCTTCTATAATCCTTTTTATCATAATATAGTTATATAAATGTTAAACTTCACAATTATTATTTTAACATTTGTCCATCGCATATTTAAATAATTATCAACTTATTTATTACTAATTAAATCATGATTTTATTAATTAATAAGAATTATACTAAATAATGACATTCCAAGAAAATATATTAATCAGAAATGATATGATTTCTTCACACACAATCTTTTGTTTAATATTTTCAAACATTAAAATATTTTAATATTATTTTTATAAATTTGATTCTTAATGGTTATGTTACAATGTGAATAAAATCTACCTAATTTTATAACTACACAGGTATAACGAAATGTTATATATATATATATATATATTATTTAACTAGTTTTAGGAGTTTGTCAATACCTTATCTTTGTTCGTTTTGAATTATTTATATTAGAGATGCTTAGTTGTTTCTTTATAAATAAAGGTATAAAAGATGATAAATATTTTTGTCATAAGATTGACTTTTATATTATCTTGGACGATTTTGAAAAATACTATGACAAAATTTTAAAAAGTGTCTTGTACAGATTTTATTTTTATAAGATATTTTTTTCTGGTTTGGAACTTTTATTATCTTATAAATAAAAGTTTTTTAATTATCTATGAAAATTTCGAAAATAAGAAGAAAAAATTTAAAAAATTAAGTTTAAAATTTTGAGAGCACATCACTATATTGAAATGTGATATATATATATATATATATATATATATATATAT
>LTAE01000351.1:59629-91358 GCA_001647135.1 Pontederia paniculata | reverse complement strand
ATGTTTGGGTAAAAAAATTATAAAAGTCATATGAGACTTCGAGGGGTGAGTCACCTTCAAACCCCAAATATTTTATTCCATCAAATTGGTGGAATTAGAGAGAATAATTTTTTTTAGGCAAAACTACCCCTTTAAATAACTTTCTAAAATTATATCATAGTTCATTTAAAATGATATGCTTTCTTATATTATTTTTATTTATGATAGAAAAAATATTTGACTTGAGTTCATTTGTTGGTTTAACTTTTTTTCTATCTTATTTTATAATTATTTAATACTTACATTTGTTTAATTTTTATTCATTCACGTTTATTTTTCCTCGGACTGATTTTTTATCATAATATTTTAAATCTATGGAATGTCATCATAATGTTTTTTTAAATTAGTTATTTTTTATGGAATTTGAGATAAGCAATTATTTTTATGATCATTTTTACTTTGAACATCTTAAAGTATTGTCATTTGAATAATATTTTTTATTTATGTAGTGATAATATTAATTTTTTTCACTCTTTTTATATTTATCTATCATCTTCGTTTTTTTATCTTTATTTCAAAAAAATAAAAAAATAAAAATATTGTGAAAGAAATAAAATACATTGAGAAGAAAACAATACTAAAGATAAGAGAAAAAAAATAAAGAGATATAAATAATAATAAATATATAAATATTATAATAAATTAAATAAATATATAATAATATTATATTTATTAAGGGTGATAAATAGTAATATATAATAAAGGGTATAAATGATTATTATTTAAATTATTCAAACATATCATGATTTAATTTAACTCATTCATTATCATAAAATTTTATTCAAACATAAGTTTAATAATAATTCACTACACTTCAGCACACTCCAATATCCCACCTTATATTCTACCATCTCATATCACCCTTTCATTAGTTAGTTCCCAAATAAAGTCTATAACATAATTATCACTTTTTTTTATCAATTGACAGTATATATTATTATAATAATATATATATAGCTATATCATATGATTATAAAAAAATATTTTATCGTCTAATAATTGTTTTAGTTTTTTTTTTCAATCGCTGCTAACATATTCCGTAAAATGAAATTATGCGAGAGTATCATTATTCTATGACAGATCTTTTTTAGTTCTCAATTTTCCAATCCCGCAAATATATCTGGTTGATTCCTTCAATTTGGTCTTTTCCCAATCGAGAGTTGAGTTAGTTGACATTCTATCATATGCTACCTACATTTGTCTGTTCTATAGTTATTTTTAAATTTTAATTTTCTCTGAAACCAAAAATCTACTTTGATATATTTAAAAAATGTGAATAAAATATTACAAGTAAATATATCTTCATATTTAAAGTACTATAATATATTTATTTTCTAGATTTATATACTAATAATAGATAATAACGTGAAATATTAAAAAAATATATTTTTATATCTTTAGGAGGTCATTTTGTAGAGATCATCTTTTCATATAATGTTGTATTAAATTATTTGGGCTCACTACATTGCCTTGTTCATTTATTTTAATTTTGCATATAATCTACATTGACAAATAAATTATTTATGAAGTGATAATTTGATTATTCATGACAGATGACAATTCAAATTATCACTAAATCTCCTATTATTCTTTTTTCACATTCATTCTTTAAAATTTTATTTAAATATATAATAAAAATAATAAAAAAAATCAATATAGTATTTTATTAATTAGTATAATAATTATTAATCACTATAGTAATATTTTATTTTTATCATTATCATTAAATACAGTATTATTTCTACTAATTTTAATATTAGTATTATTAATTAACTATAATAAATTAATCATATATTATAAATAATAAATAATTTATCATTGATTATTAAATTATTATAATAATTTAGAATAAATATTATTAATTTCTATTATTAGTTTTAGAAAATTATATACTACTTATTTTATATATTTATTTGTTTGATGTATAAATTTTTTTGGAGTTTAATATATATGTTTGTGATTCAAGTTCAAATAATTCAAATTAAATTTATATAAATTTGTGAATATAACTATTTTGTTCAAAGATATTTTAGTAAAAATATATATTATTTATTAATTTTTTATATAATACATAGGATAATAAAGATTGTCAGTTATATTTTTTATGTATATTACATATATTTGTTATGTATATTAAATAATGTAATACGCATTATCGCTAAAATATATCATCGTATATTAAATAATGTAATACGCATTGTCGCTAATTTAATAGGTGACGATATTAGAAATGTAGATTGTAGCGGCGTTATAAGCACTGTGACGCCAGAAAGGGGCGAGTTACGAGTAGAACAAACCCTTGTGTTCCTTTCACGTCGTCCTGGTCGTCGTGGTCGGTCGTCGTCCGTCTCCAACGATCTCTTGCGCGAATTGGGGGCATCGACGATGAGCATCGATTTGGTGCTGAAGGCGGCGTGCGAACGCTGCGGGTCGACGACGGATCTATACGGCACCAACTGCAAGCACACAACCCTCTGCCTCTCATGCGGCAAGGCCGTGGCCTCCACCCGCGGTCGCTGCCACATCTGCACCGCCCCAGTCACCAATCTGATCAGAGTTCGCACCTACGCTTTCTCTGATCCATCTCCAATTTATTTCTTTTATTTTTGTCCGATTTTTTCCCACTAGTCGGTGCATGAAGATTTTAGGGTTCTTTCTTGTCTTCGTTACATTTATTTTAGATTCTTTTCGGATACAGTGCGTGAAAAAGAGGAATTTTTTTTCTCTTAACCCTAGTTTGCAACTCCTTTGACAACGGCCAAAATGGCGTCCTTTAAAAGATTAGCTGTGCTGAATTTTCGGTCGATCGCATAATTGTACCTAATAGTTGACTTGAAGGTGAACAAGCTGTCGTTTCTCCTTAGTTTTTCAAAACTTATGCTCTCGTATTGATGTCCCTTTGTATTATCCAGGAAGTGGTCTTTTATGGGTTCTTGAAATTCATCTCGGTTCCCCTAAAAATTCCACTCTGTTGAAAATTTCCAGGAGTATAATGTTCGTGCTAGTGCCAACACCGATAAGAACTTCTATATAGGCAGATTTGCACAAGGCTTGCCGCCTTTTCCGAAGAAAAAAAGTGAAAATAAGTGGACTCTTCATAAGGAAGGTCTTCAAGGCCGTCAGCTCACCGACAGTTTGAAGGTAATTATTTAGGGTGCCCATTTTGAATCCTTATATCCTTTTTCTTGGGAAGTTGTTTTGTCATGGTAAAGAGGGTTGCATTTGAAAAGTTATATGCTCGGAATTCTTTATGCCTCTTTTGCATCAATCAATGTAGCACTCATGTTTCTTTGGATTGTATACGCTTCATCCTAGTCTTATCAAATTAGTAGTCATTCATCTATTTATTGTTTTCCAGAAGAATTTTTCAACAGCCTAAAGTAAATAAACAGTACTATTCATATTTGGCATGGATCACTTGTCATCCTTGATGTATAGAATGGTGGAAACTGCAAAGTTAAATTTGGGTTAAAATTTAAATCTAGTTCCATGTCTCTATCTGCATGATTATTGTCGTCACTTTTGTGTCTCCATTTATAATCTCATCAACAATTAAAAATTCCTGGGAAATGCACGCACCTCTAAAAGAGGTATATAACACCATAAGATATAGTGAGTAAGAGGACAACTGCTTCCTTGAGTAGGGCAATCACCAACCAAAGAGCATAGTGGCCTTCTCACTGGAGCATGGTGCCTTTGCTTTGTTTCAACCGATGTGTGAATGTGGCTCATGTTGATCATCGTTTTGACCAGTAAAAGCTTGTCAAGGTGGTTGTCTTAGGCTCTGTTTGGCACGCATTTAAATTAGCGTCTACAGTAGCGTATAGTGTGTTGATCAAGTCAATACGCTAGTTAAGGTGTTTGGTAAGCACAATTAATAATAGCGACAAGCGATTGGAACTCACGTTTTGACGCTTGACAGACCAACATCTAGGGTAGCGACAAGCTTATGAAAATTTATTTCCAGATATACCCTTAAAATATTTTACTATTAGTTAATATTTGTATGAGACACTTATTGTTTTATATTACACGATCACTTTATTATTTATTATTATTTTATTAACATAAATTATTTGATCAGCTATTTATTTTATTATTATTTATTAATATTAAAATATTTAAAATAAAAAATGTGTTATTCAACTTATGACACATATATTAATGCAATTTATTAAATAATTGTTTGTACCCTTTTTAGTCATTTTACATTTATTGATTTGTTCAAACGCTGCATTTGCCAAACACTTTTATTAAATTTAATAATTCACTCGCTACCGCTAATCACTAATCTCTAGTCGCTAATCGCTATTCGCTATTAACCGCTAGTACATGCCAAACAGAGCCTTAGATAAAGATCAAGGAGATGATGGCGTAGTTCAACTATGTAACCTTATTGGATATAGAAGGGACACAAATAATGTCATGATCCTGGTTTAAACCTTGGTTTAACTTGTAAATCATGGCATATTGTGAACGATCATGTGAGATTGTGTAAACGTACTATAATTTTGTTTGTAAGATAGTAGAAAAATGGCCAAACTGTGCTAACTTTTAATTGATCATTCAAAGCAAGTACACACTATTTAACTTTTATGATATATAAGTCTAGTTTCACATATTGCAACCAATCCTTTTATTTCATATTACACATTCAAAATAACTCTTAAAGCTATTCCAAACGAAACATAGGAGACATAAGTCTCATCTATATTTAATGTCCAAAAGTGCTTCTAATCCCGATAAATGATCGTCAATCATAGCTAGAAAATTGGTCTACGGATATGAAAAATAATGAAAACACAATATAATCAAACCACAACACAATAAGTCGAAAACTCATAACCCATGTGTTAACACTTACTCAATTTGGATGAAACAACATTAAGCATATCATTTCATGATAATTAACATAAATACAAGTATCTTACATATGCATAATCAATATCATAATATTACATTAACATCATAATATTGTGCATGCAACATGGAAGAACACAAAAATAATAGATGCATGTACATATCATATCACCAACTGACCAGAGGTATCATCCCTTCGGGAGTATCATATCGATCTTGCCGGGGTAATGGTTGTTGGATTCTAGAGGTGACCTCTACGAATTCAAGCGGTGGATCACTATTGGTTTACAATGTAGCACTTTGGTTCGTATGACACTTGGGTTCAAACAACCTTGAATTATCCTTTCGGGAATTTATCATATCAACTCTATAAAATATTTCAACCCTATAGGGTAAACATATGAAACCAGCAGGGGTATTGCAAATGTATGCTTACGCGAGATGCAAAAGCATCATCATATCATAATTGATATAATATCAATAAAGCAATTCAATTGCTGAGTTCATAAAACCATACTACTCATCTTTACCATGCATTCAAGAGCATAATTACTTCAATACTATGCACTTTATGTCATATGATATGTTTTAGTTTCTCACATAGCAGATTGAGTGATGTTGAATGTAAAATACATAACAATCAGTAAACAAATCTTATTCGTAAAAAAATATTTTATATGAAAGTAGACTTCAAAAGCTTCAACCCATGTAAATATCAAAGTTTATTTTTTCCAAGGTGTTCCCAAAAAAATTCGTGAACAAGGTTATCTTTTGTTCCATTTTTGTACGTTGACAGATTGAGTGATGCTCAATGTAAATTTCATAATTAATGATTAGACATCATATTCTAGAGAACTTAATTTTCTCTGACTAGACCTCGTTAACTTTAATCTATATAGATTTTATAGTTTTTCTCTTTATGGATTAGTCATAGAAAAATCCGGGACCTAACAATACACTACTTCATTTCTATAAACTGGCAAACAAAGTGCTATGTAATAGAAAATTTATAACCTTCGGTATACATAACCTTTTTATGAGATTCCAGATGTTCTAGAAAGTAGAGGTAGATGGTTTCTTATCACTAAAATAATAGATTTAACGTCTTAGTATTTGAGTTATCATTTCAGCCTATACATAGTATGAAACAGATTGAGTCACCCTTAAGTTTGGATACATAACTTCTAATATACATCTTTGATTAAGGAAATTTCAAAGGCTTTGAAAAGTATACTTCAAAGGGAACTACAAATTTAATTCCACAAAATTTGAAGGACCCAAAGGAGGTTTAACAATAATCTCAATTACCAACTTTTACTTTGTTCTTAGTTTGCCATGGAGAAAACAATCTATGATAATAACATAATAATAATATCCTTCAAAAAATAACATAATAATAAGGGTTAAATGAACCATTACAAATCAGGGGATTATTTTAACCAAAGTTTATAAAGATCATTCATAGATTGGTTACTGATAGAGCGCAATTGTCGTATGATCTATGTAGCCGACCCCACCTAGTGGGATAAAGTTTTGTTGTTGTTGTTATAAAGATCATTCATAGGAGAGGAGCTAACAACTTACCTAGAATGTAAATCCTAATGATTTCACCTTAATTTCACTTGTATTTTCTTTGTTCTTCCTTGTTCTTTGCCCTTCCTTCTTGGTCTCAGCCTTGAGATGGAACAAGATAGCAAGCAGGTGGGTAAAAAGTAAAATGATTAAAATATATCTACTTATAATACCGACTTAAGGTCAGTAGGAAAATATTACCACTATACCCCTTGTCAATGTTATTATTTACATGTAATATCATTTAAGTAAATGATTAGTCTTTTCTTTTCTTTATTTATTTTATTTATTCATTTACTTAAGACATCACATATAAATAAGAAGCTATCTCCCATTTGAATTCAAATGAAATAATTTATAAACTTAAATTCCGAAGGATTCAAAATTCAAATTTCTGCTTCAAGAACAAAAATGCCACCACTTACCTAATTAAGATTTACCCTAAAATTTATTAAAAATCACATTTATTATACTTTAATCTAGATGAATAATTACCGGAACTATTATTTTTAAGAATCATATTTTCATGCCTTTGACTAAATTTCAGCATTTTCGATACTCCAACAATTGAAGTTGAAGTATCTACCTTAACAATATTCTTTCAAAAAAAAAATCTACCTTAACAATATATGTCATAATGCATAACAATCATATAATAAACAATACTTATATGATCCTATATAGATTGGGTGATGTATATTACACATAAGATTCTGATTTCCTTGATGTGCTTGTTCACTTCGTGTGGATTGCAGTATCCGTACCTGATTCTGTCTCCAAGGGGGAACATAGGGGGTGCTACACCAATACTTAAGGGTGGTTGACACCAATTATTCCCTTCCTGAAACATTCCACTTTGTCTCTATTGTTTGACAATGCTTCTAGACAGACATGCATGATGTTTAGTGATTAGAGATTAGAGAGTCATGCACTCTTGCTCAAGAATATTGCAGAGTTTTACTAATTGTTTTTTACATTAATTTTTAATGCATCTTGCAGGAAAAATACAAGAATAAGCCATGGATTTTAGAAGACGAGACTGGTTTATATCAGTATCAAGGTCAAATTGAGGGATCACAATCTGCAACTGCAACCTATTATTTGCTAATGCTTCAGGGCAAGGAGTTCGTTGCTTATCCTGCTGGTTCCTGGTATGCATTTTCATTTTAGAGTGGTACATAATATCTGTAGTATATTTGTTTTTCTCTTCAATGTCTATTCCTTTTGTCTAAAGTGTTTTTGTGTTTCAATTATTTTTCTTGAGATCATCAATTGATTCAGTATAAGTGCTAAATAATTGGAGCCATACAATGACATATTGTTCGCTTAAACCATGTATACCAATATACTTCAAGTGTTCTTTATAATTTATTTTAGCCTCGAGTATTCAAAACTAAAGGAGAACTGCAATATCCACGTAGGTACAATTTCAACAAGATTGCTCAATACAAACAATTAACTTTAGAAGAGGCTGAAGAAAAGATGAACAAAAGAAGGAATAATGCGGAAGGGTATGAAAGGTGGTTGATGAAGGCAGCCACAAATGGGGCTGCTGC
Organism: Pontederia paniculata; assembly: GCA_001647135.1. Lineage (NCBI taxonomy): Eukaryota > Viridiplantae > Streptophyta > Magnoliopsida > Commelinales > Pontederiaceae > Pontederia > Pontederia paniculata. Next base: position 83,331 of record LTAE01000351.1, on the reverse strand, counting down.
CTTTGGTGAAACTAAGAATGAGAGTTTGAATAATAGCGGAGCTGAAGGAAATCGTTCTAAGAAAGGAAAGGGCCTTGATGATAGAGATCCTTCTGATAAGGGCGACCAAGATGAGGGAGAAGAGGAGGATAGAAAGAGTAGGCTTGGACTTACCAAGAAAAGTGCTGATGATGATGAAGATGGGGGTAAAGAAGCTGATTTTGATCTGGATGATGATGACGTTGAGAAAGGTAAGGGCCAGTTGTTGCATACTTCACCCTTTCATGGTTATGTTATGTGCATATGTTTTGTTTAATTTCTATAAGGTCGTGGAATGACAAAAGACTAGTTTACTGTCTTTTAGTGATTAATTTCTATAAGGTCGTGGAATGTTTTGTTTAATTTCTATAAGGTCGTGGAATGACAAAAGACTAGTTTACTGTCTTTTAGTGATTAATTTCTATAAGGTCGTGGAATGTTTTGTTTAATTTCTATAAGGTCGTGGAATGACAAAAGACTAGTTTACTGTCTTGCTGCATAATATTCACTCTTCAAATGCTTTATGAGATCCCTATTCGCACACTACTTGCTTCAGTTTCTACTTCTTACTCTTCCCATGAATGTTTATAGCCAGGATCCAGTGATTCTTTCTTTAACATCGTCCTATGCTTTTTTAGATAATATTTGTCTACCTATTTAGTAGTTTATAGAGTTCCTAGTCTTCCCATAAATGTTTATAGCCGATGATTTTTTATAATTGTTCTATCTTTTTTGGAGAATATGGGTCTACATATTTAGTAATTTATAAAGTTTGAGTAAAATACTTTACTTTTCCTTTGTATGTCCTTTAGGTGATGACTGGGAGCATGAAGAAGTTTTTACAGATGATGATGAAGCAGTCGGCAACGATCCAGAAGAAAAGGAAGATCTAGCTCCGGATATTCCTGCTCCACCTGAAATTAAACAGGTTTGGTGTCACTCTCTGATTTTTATCATTTATAGCATGACACATGCTAAGATTTGTCTTGTTGCTAGCTGCATATTCTTACTCTGAGTGATAATAATATGTGCTCATTTATGGCAACGGTGTGCTATAAGGCTGGTGTATTGTGATGGATAGAACTCTTACTGCAACCTTGAACCTTTATCCATGCATATAACTGTAGTAAAGTGGTGCAATCTTGTTACTTAAGACCTTGAATGGATCATTTAGTCTCACCATTGTTGTAACATATATGGCATTTGAAGTTATAGTTTCTAGAAGACAGTCCTAACTAAATTAACTAGGAAGAGCACAGGGACAGATCATGCCACGTGGACAAGCATACTGGACAACCATGTCTAACTTAAAGAATTTTGAATTGGTTGAACTTTTATCTGCACCATGTAATACATTATGATCTATTTGTTCAAATGGTAGACAGTGAAATAATGCTATACATTATGCTCTTTCATTACTTAGAAACTCTTGTAAGTACTATGGTCATTTAAACACATTGTGCTCAGGATGAAGAAGATGAAAACGAAGAAGAAGATGGTGAGCTGAGTAAATCAGGAAAGGAGTTAAAGAAGCTGCTGGGAAAGGCTGCTGGCCTAAATGAATCTGACGCTGATGACGACGACGATGATGAGGAAGTAAGTACACATAATTATATTTTGAGGTCCAACAGTATGAATTGCAACTTCGTTGCCCATTTACCTAGATTTTATTTGATCAATTGATTTCAGTCTCTTGCTTTATGCTGATGGTTATGCAAATGAAATGCATATGTTGCTGCTGCATACACAAATCCAAATTTCTCATAGAAAACTAAATTTCCATTTATATCCAACAAATATATTTGGCTTCTAGTCTTCTTGCATGCATGTGTTATTCAGATGTATATTTTCTTTCTTCACTCGATGGTTTCAAGGTTTTAGGGGTAACTTTGCACTGTCAGACTTGAAGCGCAATGCATTTGCATTTGTTTATTTACTTTTTAATGTACTCCTTTTCAAGAGAGTTTCTCTAATTTTTTGTGAGGTACTTATCCCCAAAGAACTATCCATGTACCACTGCCTTGGTCATTTAGCTGCTGTCAATCCATTCATATTACTACCATTGACCCAGTAGAAGTATTGTTATATAAAAGGGTATGGAAACCTCTTACCTTAATTACAAAAGACCCTCCTTTTGGAAGCTTTCATACCACAAGTTAGCTTGCTAGTTCTTTCAGGTTTGTTAGTTGGCCCTGGGCATTGTGGGTCAAAATATCTGGAATCACCCTCAGACTTCAGACCTGTTTCCTCTTGTTCAAAAGTGGGCAGTTGTCCACCATAATTATTGGCGAGTAATATTCAATATGACCAATGCCGGGACTGTCAAAAGGTGAAAATGTTAAGAGTTCTTTGGCTGATACCAGGAAGTGGTATATTCCAAATAACCTCTTGGAGCTTTAGTTTTCGTGTCGACTGTAAAGGCATCATATCTCAGAGGTGATCTTTGAATAAAAGTAGAATAGATTACTAAACCAGAATCACGAAAAAGGGGTATGGAACATGTGCTTCTACTCCATGACAGTCTCTTGGAAGGTCTACTATATGACATTATATGGTTCCCTCTTAAAGAACAGTATACGGTTCCATTATCTTTTAAAAGAGAAGGGGATAATGAATGTATGGTACAACTTTTTTTCGATACTTATGAATCTGTCATCCCACTTGATTCAGATCTAATATGCGGGTCATGTTTTATAGGAGGATGATGTTGGCATGTCTCCTGTGCTTGCTCCGAAGCAGAAAGAGAACTCCAAAGATGAACCTGCAGACAATACTCCCTCAAAGGCTACAGCTCCCACTGGAACTGCTCGTGCCACACCAGCTACATCAAAGTCATCGAAAGCAAAGAGGAAACCTGCGAATGATGATCAAAAGGTTACTAATAGTGCACCAGCAAAGAAGGCAAAGGCAGAACACGTATGTATTTTCTTGTTTGGTTTCTTTATGGTTTTACATGTGATCATCATTAAATGTTTCATGTTTTCCTTTGAACCAGTCAGGTGTTAAGGATGAGCCTACTTCATCTAAACCTAATATACCTGTGAAACCATCTGCAACTGCATCTAAATCTGGATCAACATCATCAACAACAACATCATCGACGGCGCCAGTTACAGAGGATGAAATTAGGAATGTCCTTCGTGCTCATGCTCCTGTGACAACACAGGACTTGGTTGCAAAATTTAAAGCCAGACTCAAGTCACAAGAGGTACGCTATCAGTTTATATATGGTTTTTGAGGTTTGATCTCTTGTTTTGGAAGATGAAAATTCTGTTTGTTAAAACTTATATTTGCAATCATTTGTGCAGGATAAGAAGGCATTTGCAGACATTCTGAGGGGGATGTCTAAGATACAGAAGATTAATGGCCATAGCTATGTTGTGCTCAGAGACAAGTAGTTGCAGTGTAAATGAGTTATCAACGGCCATGGGCCCATATCTATATCGAGCCCGGAGAAAACTAGTTGGGGTTTTGTATTCTGTTGCTCTTTATTCTTGGAGGTCGTTGCTAGAAGATATCGATATCTTTCTCAAAAATACTTCAAGATATGGAACTTTTTGGATGATACACTGGCGCTAGGTATCATAGACTACGTTATAGCCTGAAGCTTCCCTTTGTCGTTTCTGGAGAGAAGGATACCTATGTTTGATATTTTAACTTGGCACCTATAGAATCTGAGTTTATGAACAATTTTCTCCAATGAGTCGTTGTAAAGACATTATGACACCGGTGATTCTAGTAATTTCAAAATGATTTGCTTGAAGGCAAGAGGTGTAATTGGTAATTTATTGAGAAGTGATACGCTTTGGCATCAGTTGCCAAGTAAAAATTTTCTTGAGAAATCCGAAAAGCCTACTTGGCAAAAATTGAAATTTAGGGTCGATTAGATTTCGGGTCCTTGGCAATCCATGTTCACTTACAATTATTTATTCTTCATTACTCCATATTTCTCATAGTGTTTTATTATAATTAATTTATGTGATGCAATATCTGTTATATAGTTTATATTTAATATGGTTAGTCGTGCGATGCTAAATTTTGTATTTTAGTTATAATAGTATACTTTCTTAAATAAAGATTTATTTTCCTGGTAAATTCTATTTTGTTATATATATTTTTTAAAATAACATTATAGTATGAAAACCAAAGATCCTTTTAAACTTGAATTTTGTTGTCAATATATATGTATATTAATATGAAGTTTTTGGAAGATTTTTTTCTTTATTTTTAGTTAATATATATATTTATATTTTAAATTTGAAAAAAATATTAAAAAGTCCAATAATATTTTTTTTTCGAAAAGATCATCCAACTCTTAACAGCTTTCATAATGTGGTCATTTGTGTCACTTTAGATATCAAACTATATAATTTTTTTTTCATTTTGAGAACTTATGGTGTGTTTGAACTGAGGGTAATGGAGGAGAGATTAAAAATTAATCTTATTTGGATAATAAATTTTTAGGAGGAAAAGTTAAAAATTAATCTTCTCTTTTAATTAATAAAAAATTATTACTCTAAAATTGGGATTGATTGAAGGGTAAAAAATTTAACCCTCCATTCCGTTCCCTCCTATTATCTTTCCCTCCCCCTTCCATCCCTTCCCTTCCTTTCTTATATTCAAACGTATCCTTAGCTAAAACTAATAGAAAGTTAAATTGGCAGAATTATGTGGCATTCAATGTTGTTATAACTTATTGACAAGGCAAGCCAATACCCAAGTATAATTCAGAAGATAAATTTCAAATCTCTTTTGGTCGGTTTTATTTTTTTCCCGTTGTGAGGCGGCCTATGTAATATTTCAGTCTCGTCAAGAAATAAAAAAAGAATATTTTTCCAACTTTTCATATCCGATTTTTTAAATCGAATGCATATGCAAATTACTCGACTCCACACGATTTATATTTCAAAATGTACACCAAAAACCTCAATTTACTATGTAAGGAATAGAAAAAACCTGTACGAGAAAATCATATAGGGTCCAGCTCACTGATTCTCCATTCTAACTATCAAAATTCATGTAACATTTTATTTTTTGTATCTTGTATATTTGTAACCATAAACCCTTCAAAAAAGACGTAAGATTGCAACAACCAAATGCGCGAGACAGCACAGCTCAACTTCACCAAGGCATAAGAAGTCAGCTGACAAAAGAACTAAATTTTCATGCTTGATGCTGATTAGAAACTGCAAGGTCCGCAACCCCTCCAAAAAAAAAAAAACAATTGTTGGTCAAATGAAAAGAGCCTGGCCTCCTCTTCTCATGGATTTCTTATACATGATGTTGAATTTATCAACCAAGTCATTCATGGTGCTGCATCAAGCATTTCTCATAGAATTAGCGAAGAGGTGGTGATAACAATTAATTTATTCGACTCTTGTTTTGATATGTAAGACTGCATGTGTACCTTGAGCACTTGGTTAACATCGCAAGGTACATAATGAGGAGGGTGTCATTGAACTCCTACACAACAGTAGACCATAGTTTAAGATAAAATAATAGAAGATGATAATGTATCCTCATGAAAACTTTATTAAAAAAATATAGGGTTTTAAAAGAGAATCTTCTATTTTTTGAATGGGATAAAGACTCTAACATCCAGCATAAAAACTCAACTTGATGAAAAATCGATACTCAAGCAAGTGCAAAGTTAAATTATTGAAGCAAAGACATTTACTGACCATCAAAAAGTCATCCTGAAATTTCTGGGAGTCCATTGCTGGCAATCTCCTAAGAAGGCTTGACAGTTGTCTAATCAATGAATTATCGAAAGGAATATCACCTGCATCCTCCAGAAACCAAAAATGAACTTTTTCTCATATATCCACAAGCAAGTTAAGAAGAAGAAAACAGTTAAACTGATTTGAATCTGGCAAAAAAAAATCAAATTCTTTTAACTTGTGTCAATAGACTTCCAATTTTTGCAGGCTCCTTTCGATAGAGAAAAGGTGCATCCAGGCCATCCCCCTCAGTTGTTGCCTGATGGATAGCCTAAATCAAACCCCATTTTCCAGAATGCAACCCCCACCCATCTGTCCCAGATGAATTGGTTTAGATGGATTGAGATTTTACAGGTTGGGCTGATTTTCTGGTCGAACCTGATTTCTTACACTTAAATGCAACAAGCAATTACAGAAATAGACCCTCACTCCATATAATCTATTATCATATCAGACACAAAATCGTGTGCCAGCAATATAGATATGCAGTAATCTAAATTTTCCTTATTTTTAAGTTTATTGGGTTGAGGACAATGTTCTGGTGTTTGGACACTGACACGACATTAAATTGCTCATAATGAACTCACACCCATACATTCCAATGGAAATTAGAATCATTGTTTAGACATTGCACAGAATAATGTAGAATTCCAGGTAAAAGGTATGGCCTATGCCAATTAACATGTAACATGCCGACAGATGATAAAGAAGTAAGCATTAAAGAAACTCGCCATTACATAAAATCAATCAGTATGAAAAATGCCAGATCTTGATGTTTGACTTGACCAATTACATGTCTTAGGAGTTCAACTCTTAATCATCATTTCAAAGAAACATGCTCCATGTGCTTCCAGAAGTCTTTTATTCAAAGTTGTACCAGCTCTCTGAATATATCTTTTTGTCAAGAGTAATTTATTTATTATAATAGATGTTCTAGTCTGAAATGATGATTAAGAATAGGAAAGTGGAAACAACGTTAGAAGTAGAAAGAAGAATATACAGGTAATCATTGACACAGAGGTCACACCTAATTAGCATAAGAAAGTTCGAAAAAGTGCATACCTTTTTGCATGGACACAATATGTTGATGAACAATTTCGATCCTGCTATTTACCATCTTTACAGCACTCTGCATGCCTGCAAGATGAGCAGCCACTGTATATAGAGAACATTTTTGTTAGTACTCGCCATTTCTTTCATATACAAAAAAAAAGAGACAAAGTAAAACTAAATAAATAGAGAACTGCTTATCTAGTAAAGAGTCGTGAAGTAGTTCAAATAAAGAAGACTGACATTGAGTTGCAGCAGAAACTCCGCCATATGGGCTCATATGTGCTACATGATCAACTGAAATCCTCTCTGCTCCCATAGTCTTGAATAAAGAAAGATTATCTTAGAATATTATAAACATCCGTAAAAATGTTAACAGAAAATTGAAAAGGATGATGATTAACCTCAATAGTATAATTTGATCTGACAAATATGAGCTGAGGATTCCCCTCTATGACATGCAACTCTGTAGTTCAACACATTTTCAGTTTCAGGAAACAGTTAAACTATATAATGAAAAGTGAATCTCAAGAATAAAGTACATGCAATGTGGTTGAAAGATTCATTCAATTGCATTAATCAATAATATATATCAAATGGACCAAGAACAAAAAAACTGCTAAGTGATGGGCCATCGATTACAAAAGAGAAAATATTAAACATTCCATGCGAACTGCATTATGCTTGCAGTTATTCGGCTAGCCTAATATCCTCGAAGTTTAAATTAGAATCATATGCATACTGTTAAGAAAGAATAGGCGAGAGAGAGAAATCAACACAGAGAAGACACACGGATTTACGAGATTCACCCTTAACTGGGCTACGTCCTCGGGCGGCGGCTAGAGTTATTTCTTTGATGTGGTAAAATAGTAGATGATACAAGATTCAGAATAATCCAAACCCTAGGGAGTTTATATATGGACCCTCTGGATCCCCCTCAGCGAGACCCCCGTATGGGACGAGCGGCTTCGCCGCCCCAGTTATTCGAGTGGTTGTGATGCGCAGGGGTCATATGGGTTTCCACTGGGTTAAGATTCAAGGCATTGTCAACACATACCATGACAAAGAATTCAAAATCATTAACATCACTTTATCTGCCTCATTTTGGCAAATGAAATTATAGCAATAACTTCAGGATAATTTTATAACATCAGCGAAGGCATCTATCATAATTATTCTTATATATAAACAAGGAATTCAGAAGTTGTAAGTATGAAGAAACTTGAATGCCAGTTAACTGCATAGTGTAAATAAATATCTGCCAGAAAACATGAGCAGGTTGCAAAGCAAGTTTGTACCGCTCTCAAAGATGGTTAGAGGAAGATCCTTCTGAGCATCGTTGATCAAAGGATTTAGAAGAAGATAAATGGGGCTCTCATTTATGTCCATCAACTGTAAATAGAGGCGATCAAAATGGAAAGATAACTGTAACAATAATCTTAAATGACAAAAAGAGTTCAAAAAACGGTTGTCAAAGCAAGCAACAACATCATATAATGCAAGTGACCCATATATCTCATAGTATTTCCAAACCTGTACCACTGAAAAGAATATGATATATAACTAGAAGTCAAAATTGGAAGGATCTTCGAGGCCAACCCTAAAGACAGACTTCATATTTTATCCATCTCATTTGATTTACAACATCTTTGAGCTTGAGAATGAAAATTGCCATAATAATAACACAATTCAAACTAACTAATAAACATCTTATAAGCTGCACCGAGTAGGCATGTCTATTGCAATCTATATAGAAAAAAAAGTACAAGTGTGCATCAGAGCCAAATACTGGATCCAAAAAAAAGCCATGAAGCCACATTGCGAGTGGATATTCCCTAACAACGATATCCAACCCCCACTTCCCAATCAAAAAAGAGATACGATGTCTAATATTCTCTATGTAGCACCACTCTCCCCCAAAGATGGCTAAATGACACAAGCAGTCGCCAGAGACAGTCAAAGGTTGTCTCCACCTTTATCTGCCTTTCACCCTAGTGCCCGAACTGAGCTCCAAAACCATTTGGTGCAAAGTGGTCAATGTCTATATCATGCATCTGTCATCATACCTCCACCGCTATGGGACACTTGAAAAACATGTGGGTGATATCCTCCCCAGTTGCCCCCACACAAGGCACATGGTGTATCCGTGATAAGAGCACATTTCACCCAATAAGCTCTGAAGAAGATTCTTTCACACCTCAGAAGCAAAAAAAAAAAAAAAATCTGAAGGAGAAATAATATTTCAAATGTTGGGTTAACTAGTAAGATGCTTTTACAACATTTTGGAAGGTCAAGATTCATGAAATGACAATAAATGTGTAATATGCATGACTTAATCCATATAAGATCATATGTGTTAATGTTATATTATATGATTGATATGCATTATGATATTGGTGCTAAGACACAAACTTCAACTTTAATTGTTGCAGTGCAGAAAGTGGCAAAATTTCGCTTAAGACATGAAAACATGATTTTCGAAAATGTTAGAATTTAAGAAAATAAAGTACCGTAATTGTTCCTCTACATATAAGTATGCAAAATGTGATTTTTAATGAATTGTAGATGATGTTTTAGTTAGGTAAATGAATGTGCAAAAACGAAAAAAATCTGTAAAACTATTGTCTTTGTTCTTCAACTAAAAATTAAATTTTAATTATGAGTCTGTGTCGGTTGATGCGCCTGCTTAATTCTTTGAGAACTAATTTTTCTAAATATTTTATTTGAATCCAAATGTGGGATAATTTCTTATTTACATGTAATGTTTTAGGTAAATGAATAAATAATAAATAGAGAAAATGCCAAACCAATCACTTAAATGGCATTAGATGTAAATAATCATTTGTGCAAGGGTAAACTCCACAATATTTATTTAGCTGACCTTTGGTCGGTAACTCTTTATCTTATCTACTATATATGGATTTCTACCATCTTCATCTTATCCTTTTACCACCTCCATCCGAGCCAAGAGTGAGAAGCAAAGTTAAGTGTTGTCTTGTGGTAAGTGTTCTATAATCTTTATATATGTTTTGTCATTGTAGAATTTTGTAATTAGGGTTTCTCTGATTTTATTGATTATTACTCTTTCCATAATCCCAATTTTACTTACAAAGTAGAACAAACCCTAATCTCATGATAAAGAACAACCCTAGCTAGAGATAAATTTGAAGCTGGAACTTTGCAGAGTTATTTTGATATCTTTGGGATCTTCACAAATTATGAAATTAATTATGCTAAGTCCTCTTTGAGTCTAGTTTTCGTAGGCTTTGGAATGGTGTCAATTAGAGTTATATAAAGGAAGTTATGTACTAATATTTAAGGGTCTCTCTTGCTATAGAGTGTCAAAGCTAGTCCGAATTGCAAATTCCTTCTTAAATTCATTATGAAACATCATGATCTAATATTCACTCCTCATAAATTTACTAAATTCAGGATTTAATTCCAATTACAATTAACCCAAAATGTTATGTGTATCTTAGTTATAACTTTTTTAGTGTATCTCTGTCTGTCTGCCAGAATAAAGAAATATAACGTTACATGTGTTAGATTCTTGAATTTACTGTGATCATTCTAAAATCAAATAAATTCTAAAAATTTTGTGGGCTAAACCTTTTGAAGTCTAATTTAAGGGAAAATTACAAAAACTTAAAAATGAGTTGTTTATTAATTTATATAAATTCTACAACGAGTATCACTCAGTCTGCCAAAGTATAAAATAAGCACATAATTTATGTTAGTTGCTAATTTTTTAGGAAACAAACCATATGAAACTTTTACTGGTAGTCCTGGAGAAGTCTATATTAGAAAAATCGGAATTGTAGAATATAGATTTGTATAAAATAAGTTATGAATTTTCTTCAACAAGTATGAAATCTGTCATGTTATAAGAGATATTTATAGGATGAGTCGAATTGCTTAAGTTTTAGGATTTATATGTTGTTAAAGCAATTGGAACTAGTTGACTATCTAGATATCATATGACATGCATTAGGTGTGATATATTTTATGTTAACATTTACATCTTAATAATAATATGAACATATGTTATTTATTTTAGGGTTAGAGAAGTAAGATACATGACAGAGAGAATTACTATTGTTGTTATTCTTATAAGTTGATTTCTCTTAACATATGTATTCACCCTTCTGAATTCGGTAAATTAAGATTGTGATATGTGTTGAGCATTCCTCTTTATAAATGATATGAAAAACATGTTAGTGATGATTGGACATGCTTTTGTACTTATGAAATTCTTGATTCAATATAAAATGTGATTTACATGACGTGCCACTATTTTCATCTGAATGTATGATCAATATGATTCAAAATCTGATTTTTGATTACATGTGATTGGTATGATTTAATTATTTGTATGCATATATTTGTATCATGCATTTGCATGGACGGTGGTTGGAGCTACATGCTACATCGTTGATCATCATGGAAGTCACCTCTAGAATCCCAGCCAATAAATCTGATTCTCCAATAATGAAATGAGGTAGAATGACGCTAAGTGTCATGCAAAACTATATGGATCCATAGGGGCCACCTCTAGAATCCATTCTATCGCTTTCTAATCTTTTTCCCGATAGGGATGATTATACAAGCTGGTCAGTTGGTGATATGTGCATTCATATGAGATTGGTGCACAACCGCATACATAAGTTCGATGTATTAAATGATATTTGATACATTTTGAGTGTATTTCTATTTATTAGCATGTTTATTGTATATACATTGTTAACCTTATAGAAGCTTTTTGTTGATTGCGTTGTTGAATGATGCATGTCTTATTTATCATATCTCCAAATTAATTAATGGTAATACATAAACTATGAGTTATTAACTTATTGAGTTGTTGTTTGCCCACATTGTTGTTTTGACATTTTTTTTCAGATCAGTAGGGTTTGTTGGATCACACAAGTTAATAGCCTAGTCGAGTGTACTTGGAAGCAAGGTATATAAGAGACATGTGTTCTTCAACATCCTCTGTTTCTCATTTCCTTTTGTTAGTATTATGAGAGTGTAGTATGTATATAATGTAAAAGTGACTTTTGTTCCATGTAAAAATATTTTTTGTGTAACGCAAATCCTAAGTAATATGCACTAGCTCTGAAATGATCAAATATAAATTGCTAGTGAATGTTTATATTGTGAGTATATCACTTCTCGATATTAATTTCAATATACTTATTAATGCGTGGTTCGATTATTCCCATGATGATATCTAACTAAACTATACCACATTTCCGTAATATGTCCCAATTTACGGGTTAAACCAAGGTTTAAACCGGGGTAGTGACAAAATGACTATCATAATTCATTTGTTGTTGCTCATTTTGCACTTGCTATGAGTTGATGTGTGCTACGGTGGTGGATCATGACATATGCTATAAGTTTATGTGTTGTACATGCCTTTTAGATTAGTTGTGGGGCACATCAGAGACCCCAAAAGGCTGAGATGTAAGGAAAACAATGACATCAGATCTTCAGAAGTGAAGATTATTAAACACATTTCATAGGAGGGACTTGGTTGAGTTATTAATGTTATTTATAACCATCATTCTACTTTCTCAAACTCTGGGATTAACCTTTTGAACACATTGTTGGTCTTGTGGAGTTGATGGCAGCAAGGTGGAGAATAATAACACAATATGCATCAAATCTTAAAAAAGAATGACACTGTCTAATACATTCTCTTGTTAACGAAAAGTTAACCATAAATGAAAACCAAGATGGCTAGAGAATGCATCTATATAGGTTAGAGTTCTGGAATGTCTAAAAGGAAAATAACAATGTACACGCAAAAAGCATGACAACCATGTCACCTAAACCAGTATGCGGAACAATAGAGGAAAAGTAGCCACCGCCCTTTCAACAAGCAGGTGTAGAAATCATTTCACCATTATCGCTTTTGTCTTTTCTTTTTGAAACTGAAAAGGATGTTTAGCGTTTGCAGACATCTTGTTTTATTCCCGTGATATTACAAATTTATAGCAACGTTAATAAGTACAAACAAAATCTCTTGTTCCTTCTTAATCACTTGTCCACATATTAGTCAAATTTAAAGCACATAAAAAGATGTCCATGTAGCATCGTTCCCCTGAAGATACAAGAACCTTTTTTACCAGATCACATCTCTTTTGTTTTTTGAGAGTGCATTTCATCAAATCCATTTTTAGAGGGATTTCATCAATATCCTGAATTCTAAAAATGAAGGTTACAAGTAGAAATTATATATATTTTTTTGAGAGGTACAGTTAAATTGCATTACAAATAATTTTGAGCTGATTGAATCAAGCAAAGATTACAACAAAATTACATCAAAAGAAACATGTTGTATTTTTCTGAGAGAAAATGATAAATAAGTAAAATAGTAGCACGACTCTACCTGTTTTCTCTTTATCACGGAATCAAAAAGGAAAAAACACTGTCCTTCACGTACACAAATAGATAAAATAAAAGAATAAGATGATGGAGACTAGCAGTCAAATGACATTTGTAAACTGTTATAAAGAGAGTGATAAGAACCTTATGATGATGTTATCATACCAAATTTTTAGAAGGGTGTCATACCAGATTGAGAACAGAAGAATTGATTTTCTTTTTCTAAAGCGATTTCTTTCCTTTTTGAGGAAAATTAGGTGAAACAATTGACTAGACTTAATGTTACATGATTTCTTATAGGAACGTGTCTACGGAAAGAGCACTAACAACATCATTTGCTAAGCCAACAGAAGGCAGCACAGCTGCACAGAGGTCAAGCCTATGAATCCAATAACGGCTACAATGCAATACATGTAAAAGTAACACGATCACCCCATAAGAATAATGCACCTGCATTGCCCTTCTACGTCACTTGGTCACACATTTTGAATTACGCATGTAAAATTAAATCAAACTAGAACCCTCAATATACCAATTCTTAACAAGCACAAGATTTCGGTCTAAGCATCCTAGTGAACAAGAACAGAACATCTCAAACTCAACCATAAATACCCAGACTGCAAACAGTAGGCAATATACATATAATCACCATTAAAAGAAAATGAACAATCATGAAGTCAAGTCTACCTTACCGCTTTGTGGATCAGCAAATCGGACATCTCCGCATCGCTACCAGTCGAGTACCATCCGACCACATAGATGTTCGGAAAGACTTTCTTATCTGTATCAGTAAAATGTATATAGAATAAACAATTTCCATCCGTTAGAAATCGTTCCCTCTTATTTTACATGGTTACCTTCTTCCTAAAGCCTAACATGGGAGGGAAAACCTAGAGAAATCTTGATGGTGGAGAGAGAGAGAGAGAGAGAGAGAGAGAGAGAGAGNGACGAAGACGACGCCATTGCCTCAGCCTGAGAGAGAGGGAGAGAGAGAGAGAGAGAGAGAGAGAGAGAGAGCTTGCTTTCTTGTTACGAGCTGAGCAGTACAAGGTGGCTTCGTGCTGCCGTTATGGGAAAGCAAACTGGTGAGCTTTTATGGCCGACGGCCCATCATGTTCCATGTATTTATAAGCCCATGCGATTCGAAATTTTATACTGATAAATTATTTATTTTTTCAATTCTATCGTTTTTAAATATTATGTGAAAAATTCAAAAAAAAAGTTATACAAATTATTCGGGAAAACAATTGTTTATTTGAATTTCTCAAAGTTCTAAAATGGTAAAAGAGGTTCACATTTAAGTAAATAATTACACACGTTTTTTCAATGAAACAAAAGAAGATATTATACAAATGTGTTTTCGACATCATGGTACACATTTTATTGCATTACAAACTATTCAAGATATTGACTATCTTCCTTCTTGAAAATTTTAATGTATTCTTCCAACTATTTTTTTTATGAATCCAAAAGAAATGATGATTCAATATGCTAATCACTTTTTTTATGACCCTGGTGCACATGTATATGATATCACACGACAATACACAGTACACTATATTGGGCAATATATGTATTCATATTTAAGGGCGATATATCAATAGTTTTATATGAAAAATAACTCCAAAAAATATAGATATTATGGGCTACTAAAAAACATATTCCAAAAATCCCTACCAACTAATATATAAATGAAATATTATGACGTCAATTATGAGTCGAGGAAAGCTCGAGATGCACAGCAAATAACCGCACACACTGCTTCTGCCTTATCTCCCCACATGCGAATCCTATCCGTCCATCATCAAATCAAGACCACAAATCTGGCCCGTCCGATCAATGTTGCGCTCGTAAAGCAACGCCCGGATAACGTCGAACACGGCGGCGGGACACCTCCTTCAGACGTCACCAATGACAACCCATAAAATGGCGTTGGTCTTTTTTTTTTTTCGTTTGGACATCAAAAGTTACAAAAACACGAAGCCATTCGTGCAGGTACTTTTGATCGGCGACGAAGAGGGGGAAGGAGAGTGAGGGAGAGGATAAGCGATGGCGATGAGGGACCTCGTCACCGGCGGGGCGGCGTGCGCCGTCCCTGGCGGCGCCTCCTCTGCGAATCCCTTCGGGGCTCTTGCCAACGCCGTCCTCGGATCGTCCTCCAAGGCCCAGGCGAGCTTCGCCTTTCCAGTTCCATCACCTCCTTCGTAGCCTGTTAATGTCCAGTGTTTCTAGTGCAATTTATGCAATTATCTAGAAAAAATTACGTTAATATAGTATGCGTGTTGGAATATTTAATCCCATGGTTTAGTATGATAACCATCTCTGGAAGCAACAACTTTTTGTTTTAGATGGAAAGCGCAATAATTTGTTCTAGTTCTTCTTCCATTTTTATGACAGATTTAAGTTCAAGTTGTTTAATTGTGTCATGCATGGTCACCGTGAAGTTTTTGGTTTTGGCGTTTCCGAACTAATTTTATTGTTTCTATTTTTGTCACATGGAAAAGTGTCATCTTTAGTTTACTAATCACAAATTTCCCGGGAACAAGGGCGTGGTGCAGTGGCTCACCCCTCGACTTGAGCACCGAGAGGTCTCCAGTTCGTATCCCACCGTGGGACTTATGTGCCCCTTTATTTTCAGTATTTCCTTTCAATGTATTAGGTCATATGCCTCCCTTTGTAATCGAAAAAAAAAAAAAATCACAAATTTCCCAGAACAACAAGATAGAAGCAATTGTGGTCTGTTTCCATGATCCACTCTCTCTACAATGGACATTAGCTAATATCACATCATGTTTTGTAGGAGCTGAAGGGACTGCCTGGTACTGCAGTTAATGTTCCCAGTTCTGCTTCTGAGTTTAGACCTGAATTTCCTTTGACGACAATTCCTGGATCAGAATATGAGAGTGAACGACATCAACAAGTGGATGCGAGGGTAAAATATTAGCTTTGGTGAAACTACTTTAGTTTTGTTGGTCCTCAATTACTAAGCTAAGTTTTTGCAGAGCTCAGAGTTCCTAAATAGCTTCCGCTCGGCTGATCATGGGGGACTTGCAGATGCTTGGGGTGAAATTTATCAGCCTCGCATTCTTCAACCCCAGAGCAGAGAAGGTCAAATTCTTAGATAGGAACTTTTAGCAAATTTACAATGGCTAATCCAACTCTTACTGTTTTGTTCACACTTCACTTATCTTTTGTTCAGGATGGATGCCTTCCTGAGAACTGTTAACTAATTTAGTATGTTATCTTTAATTTAATGTAATACACTAAAGAGTGGATTTGACAGTTTTTTTTCTCTATTCCTCTATGGTGGTTCGTGTTGACAAATTGTATAACAGAATGACTTAACATAGCAACCTCATCTCATTTGGAATTGATGTTTATTGATCTGCATTGACTGTGTTTCTTTGTCTACGAGATTTGTAAGAAATAATGTCTGGTTCAAAGTTCTCTGTTCTTTTTACTGTTCCATTGCTTTTGCACGTTTATCTTTTCCAAATTTCCTTGTCTTATGAAATTATATCAAGATATTAATAACTCATAGAAAGCAAAAGTTCTTATAGATCAGAGCACAATAGCTGGGACTGAAACTTTCAGTTGACCGATTTTTTCTGGTTAGAATCTCGTTTTCTCTGTTAATTGGCTACTTAGTTGTTACCTTGTCTGCTATCTTCATGCTCTTTTAATCATATGCATTCATTGGTTATTCATGGATTTGGATCTTTTTTCCTGTTTGTGCTGTTTGTTAAATTGATCCATTGGGTCATCAATGTTGAATAAACGCATATTTCAGCTTTTAATAATTCAGGTTGGTATTTTTTTTAAAAATGCTTAACCAGCTAACTCTTTAGTTCAAGTTATAAATAGGTCTTTTGGGTTGGGATGTTCGTGTTAACTAAATCTTGGAGGTGATAAAATTATTTCTCTTTTCAGGACCACCACAGAGAGTTCTGTCTCAGTTTCTCCATTCTTTTGTGGACAGTGGTCGTGCTGGTGTTCCGTTTCAACCCACAGCTTTGCCAGTCCTTGGTCTGTCTGAAAGTGACAAGCAATGCATACGTGATCGAAGCTGCATTATGGCACGTCATATTTTTTCTGATAAAAGTGAGGATTACATCAGTGCACAGGTGATTTTTAGCCCAATTTCTGTGTTTATAATTTACAATGCTATAGTCACAAGTACTAGAGTTGTTTGGTATGACAGTTCTCTATACACAGACGAACTACTCAATTTTATTGCTCATTTCAACTTTGCATTACGTTGCTTGTTTGCAATATGTTGCAATCATACTCATCAGCTTCCTGTGTTCTTCTGTTGTAGCTTAAGTAGCATGGATATGATTTAACATGTCATTATCCCCTTTTCCCTTTTGTTAGAAATTCTTTCTGCATCAACATGCTTGCTTTAGCTACTTTTCAGCTCAATGATCCACTATGGTTTTCTTATTCATATCTAAACCAATGCCATCTCAGGTAAATTCTTTGCTGCACTCCTTAGACATTGATAGCAACCAGCATCTAAAAGGACCTGTTCGTGGACATTTTCCAGAGTTGGAGGAATATTGGAACGAATCTCAAGGTGTGCTAAGGTCTGTACCAAGTTTTCCTGATAGATGGGCTTCTGAATTTAGTCAACAATCTGAGCATGGTAATCCTGATGCATGGGTGCATTCTTTTGAGCAAACACATGGTGCCAATGGTTGGGCATCGGAATTTGAGCAGGTAGGGTCGTTCAGATTATCAACCTTTAGTAGAATCTAGATGTTTCTGAAGTACATTATGAACATCAATCTCAAACTCTATGTATAACTATCATTCTTATCTAAGAAACTGTTTAGTGGTTGTCAGATCTATAACCTTTTAGCTATCTCATATTTTTCTAGTTCAGTAATCTCTTTCTAGTTTGAAACAACTTTGGGATCTGGAGGGCATTAAGAACCATACTGAATCATCCTTACTAACTGAAAGTCTTGTTATTTATTTTATTAATTGGAACTCCAACAATGATACTTTTGGAATTCATTTTATAAGTTTTCAAAGTTCTATTTGAAATCTTGATCATTTAGATATGCTTGTTGGATGGATGCTCATTTTTTCTCCACAGAGAAGAGGATCAATAATCATTGTTCTTATTTTACTTCGCCAATGTTGTCTATATCTTATAATATACTTTAGTTTGGTTAACAGATCTTTAGTTAAAATTATGAGCATGCAATAAATTTTGATAATTGTTTTACCTGCAAATATTATCGTACTGCAATTTAACATTTATTTTTACCTCTCCAAATGAATAGTCCCAATTTGCATCAAGTGCCGATATTATGGGAAGGAACATGCCGAATTTCGCTGCAATGGAACAATCACATATGCTTTCACATACACTAGCACAAAATGCAGATCCAAAATTTCAGGTATCATAGCAGTCCTAGTCCTCGATAGATTGATTGCTGAAATCTTAATGTTTTCTTCTTTGCAAATGGTGATTTGAAGCCCTCTTTATCTTTTCCATGCTTATAATTTTATGTCAAACTTTGTGACTTATTTCGTTTTTGTTTAATGATGTGCTAGAATTCGAAGTTTCTCCAGTTTGTTCCAAAAATGAGTCATGGTCAACTATTTATAGATGAGAATCAAATTAAACCAGCTACTGGATCTCTCTCCAGCACTTGGGCTGACGAATATCAGAACCAGTATAATGTCACTCCTAACTCTTGGGCGGATCAGTTTGCACGTGAAGAGGTAGGACCCTATGCATCTTTCAGGTCTTAATACTTGAAGACTCAGTCTTTACGATATCATAAATTTGTATTTAGGTAATCCTATGTTTTTGTACTTTCCATTGCATGAGTTATGTATAGTTCCATACAGGCAAGCAGCTTATTTCCCTCCTCACGAATACTGATGTGGAGAACTTCATATGACTTCCTCTTCTTTAGGACTCATGACATCTTATTCATGCATTTGCTGATACTAAACTTTTATGGTTTAGCTTTCACAAGACACCAATACATGGTTGACGGAATATGCAAAGGAGAATCAGGCAGTCAATGATGAGTGGGTTGGTGAGTTCTCCAAATTGCACGTCCATGACTGGGCTGATGAATTTGGACAACAGGTTGCTGAAGGAGCTTTTGGGGAAACTTCTGGCAACAATTGGGCAGATGCATATGAAAGGTAAATTGACTTTCTCATATCTTTTGTTAATTGTTTTAGAATTCAATAAATACTTGATAAGCTTTAAGTTTCTAGACACCCTGCGTTAAACCACGGTGGTTTAAGAAATAAGTATACTATGTATGGGATTCTATGTGCAGGTTCATGGAGGAACAGGTGATGGGTACCAAACAACAGTCTAACACAGGGATTTATGTCTTTTCTGATATGAACCCTTATGTTGGACACCCCAATCCTTTTAAGGAAGGACAGGAGCTGTTCCGTAAAGGACTTCTAAGTGAAGCTGTGCTGGCTCTAGAAGCAGAAGTTCTGAAGAATTCTGATAATGCTGAAGGTTGGAGATTGCTTGGGATAACCCATGCTGAAAATGATGATGATCAGCAGGTGAAATATTTTAAACATTTCTGAGTGGTTCAGTTAATGGAATTCTTTCAAATCTTTAACCATTATATGATGCCTTTTAGCAATGATATTTTCTTCATGCCCTGAAATTGCCTTTTTTTTCTGAATAATCACTTACTTTGCCAAGTATGTCTGATTCTGAAAGAACCTGACAAGAAGTCTGTGGAGTTACTTGGATTTAAATGTCTACCTTCGCCTGAATCTCTTGCATTTCTGAGAATAAGTAACTTGTATTTTAATATCTACTTTCACTACTATATCTCTTGCACTCCTGAGAATAGCTTCCTATTCCTGCTTTGGAGATTTTATCTGTTATTTTTCTTTTTGCACTGGTATGAAATGTTCTTGCATTTTCATACCTGTTAGACATACCCAATTATTTTTATTATTCCTAATTGATATTTAAAGTTTAGCTGCTATGACTTGAAGACCCATTTCGCTCAGAAAAAAATGTTAATTCATTTTCCACAGATGATTTGTTGATAGACTCTAGCCTGTAAATGTTTTGAATAACATTACTGTTTGAGATATTGGATTTATTGCGTTCAGATTCAAATCATTAGAATCTTATGGGCAGATTCGAAGCATATGTGCATTGTGAAAATCTGCAAAATAGTATTTACACCTGTCTATATTAAACTCTGATGTTTTGAGAAAGATTAAACTCTGATGTTACTATACCATAAGAGAAAAATTGACTTTACCATGGAATGTATCAGTTTTTCATTTAAATTGTGCTGTTTGTTCAAAACCTTCAATATTTTAAGAGGAGAGACATATGTTTATTCAGTTTTGCAAAACCTACATTTCTAAACTATGATGTGCTCGTATCTGTTAGGCAGATGAATTCAGGACCTTCATGTGTTCTCACAATGTAATTTTTCTTCAATTTTAACTTCTCATTCATTTGATAGGCTATTGCAGCCATGATGCGTGCCCATGAAGTTGATCCTTCAAACCTGGAAGTGCTTCTTGCCCTTGGAGTGAGTCATACCAATGGTAAATGTTTGTACTATATATGATTCCCATAATTTGTGCTTTTAAGTGTTGATGCAATTCATTTGTAATGGAGTTTCCTCTTCTACATTTCATTCATGTTCTTTTATTAATTAACTATGTTTTTATAACCAATAAGTGGTTGGTTCCAACTAATAAAGTGGGGTTGAATCCCTGTGGGAGGAGAACGTAAGATTGAACCCCACAAGCACCAATGTTTGGAGAGGCTTACTTTTAATGCTCTCACCTCAAATTGGATTAATTCTCTCTTAATGGTCTTCTGATATCAAATTTTAACACCGAAAAATCAAAATTTTGGGAGCATTTGCAAGTGTGATTATAGTACCTATTTGAATAATGAGAAATTATGCATACTGTCCCTTTGAATTGTTCTTGTTTTATAACTCCATGTCCATGAATAAGTAAATACTTAACCTATGATGTGTCATCTTTGTTTGTAATTCATAATTATGTATTTGTGTTAATTGTGCTGAAATACAAAGGTAAACTTAAATAAACAATGCAGATCTATACCTGGAGTTTCAATCAGGATATTTTTCTTTTCAGTAGGACAAGATATTGTTTAGATTGTTACTTTAATACTTATGAGTAATAGCTATAATATATATTCAGAAAGGCTTAAACATCATCAACATCTACGTTGGTAAATGTTTTCCACATTATTCATTTTTTTCAGTTGAATCTTGTTCATCACTTTACATTTATTCTAATAACTGCAGAACTGGATCAAAAGGAGGCATTGACATATCTCCACAAGTGGCTCCAAAATCATCCAAAATATGGGCGTCTAGTTTCAGCAGGCCCATCTGATTCTTTGTATCATGGTGATGTAAGTACTCGAAATATATACCTTAATCTTATTTTCATCTTTTATTGAAATAAAAGTATGCTTTCATGTTTCCTGGGACAAAATTCCACTTGGGATGATGCCCCCTTGAATATGGGCTTAATAGTCCTGAACACCTATAAAAGGTGACAACTCTCCAAATATTATCTTGTGGATTATAGAGGGAAACCGCACATTATTGATATTTTCTGTTATTTCTTGATTTTTCCGTCGATTCCAATGATGTAGTTAAAATCTAATTTTTTTTCTTCCAAGGATGATAACGCTTACCAGCTTAAAACTCTTTATGTACTTCTGATGTCAGGTCACTAGGTTGTTTAATGAAGCAGCTGAAATGTCACCAGAAGATGCAGATGTCCATATAGTTCTTGGTGTGTTGTACAACCTGTCGAGAGAATATGACAAAGCTATTGAGTCTTTTAAGAGAGCACTGCAATTCAAATCTCAAGATTACTCTCTTTGGAACAAGCTTGGTGCAACCCAAGCAAACAGCATCCATAGTGCAGATGCAATAATTGCATATCAACAGGTTTCATTTGTTCTTTTTAATTGGTTTTGTAGCTTATGGATAGTAATAGTTATTTAATGTTTGCATCTTTACATTGTTAATCTGAAACTCGATCTCTTGTTTTCGTGATAATTCATCTTGTTTCATATACAGTTCTTACATTAGCGTTGCAAATGTGCTGTTAAGTATCAGGCTTTTCCATAGGAGAATGTGTTTTAAGTCCCTCTTTCTAATTTGCAGGCTTTAGACTTGAAGCCCAATTATGTACGTGCATGGGCAAACATGGGTATCAGCTATGCCAATCAGGTTTTATTCCTTTGAAATTGAAGTAACTGTTATCTTACTTGCATACGGATACTGCATTCAGATACCAGGTCTTCTGAGATCATGTTATGGCTTTCCTGTTCTTTACTCCCACAATTGTTTTTACTATGTCATTTCAGAGCAATATAAATAGGCAGCATATTGCAGCTGAATTTTGCCTATTGGTTGACATGCTTTCTTTTCTCATCCTTCCGTTTCCTTGCTCAGGGTCTTTACGAAGATTCTATCCGCTATTATGTCAGAGCACTGGCCATGAACCCTAAAGCTGATAATGTCTGGCAATATTTGAGGATTTCTCTCAGGTATTTTGGACACCGAGATATATTTGAGTTAGAATGACAAGTTAATTTAGTTTTTTCTCTAGGAATTTAACGTGCACTCTTACGCAGTGTATCATCTAGGAACGACATGTTCCAAGCTTGTGATTCCCGGAATCTTGATGCTCTTCAGAAAGAGTTCCCCCTATAATATTGTTCATGGAATTGATCAGCAGTTGAGTCGAGAAGCTGTCGTCAGGTTGTAATTGAATGCCCTGGGTTACAAAAGTGAAGGGCCTACCATGCATGATAACTGTTCTGCCTTGCATGATAACTGTTTACATGCATGTGAGCGGCATTTTCACTGGTTTCATTCTGACAACTTCCTCTATCTGGGTCAAAGTGGAGCTTCAAATGGAGTTGCTTTAGCTACCTTCACAACTGGCTCTAAAATCGGGTAGATTCCGTTTTTGGGGAGGACAAGTTGAGGTCTAAGTGTAACATGCTTAACACGATGTGAGTTCACAATAGTGTATATATTTGTAATCGAACGCCAAAGATGTCCTTTGTAAAATATTATGGAAAAACATACTTTGGAGCACTTGTAATTTGGAATTCAGCAATCTGGTACCTTGTTCCCATTTTTCCTAATCTGGGTTTATACATTCAAGTCTTTGGGATACACAAAATTGAGCTTCCTATTTTTCTTTTCCGGTGTTAACGCAAGTTGTGAGCTTTCTACTTTCTTTTCCTCTTTTTTTTTCCATATTTCGCAGATCTACGAGACTACCAGTATTATTAGTTCTCATGGAGGATATGTGAGAGGACTTGTCAACAAAGAAATTATCAACTTTATATTTTTGAATAATTTTCTAATTAAAAAAATATCAAAATTTTTGAATGATTTGGGAGCTCATATTTCTATAAAGTGTATATTTATGATACTAGTAAGAGGTGTTCTTTTTCTTTAATTGATATATATATATATATGTTTTACCTGC
>LTAE01000351.1:42368-58665 GCA_001647135.1 Pontederia paniculata | reverse complement strand
CATATATATATATATATATATATATATATATAAAGAAAGAGAAAGAAAAAAGAGAAATATTAGTGTGTATACACAATGAAGTGTATTTAGTGCGATCACACTCACATAAAAATATATGGAGCTCATGTTTTCAATTTAGATAAATTTTTTTTAGGACTCACATACCTTTATGCGAGTATGATTGCACCGTATGCATCTAATTATGTATGCACGCTAATATATATATATATATATATATATATACTTTTAAAACTCGTGTCTTAAATTTACTTACATCATTAAATTACTCCAAGAGTTTGATAAATTTATAGGGCATGCACTAAGGGTTTGAAGGATTTTGGCCTTTAAGAGGTTGTACAACACCGAAGGAAAATAGAAGAAAAAGCTGATTCAGATGCCTCGCTTTAAGATTTTGCGGTGGATCCCAGTCGACCACAATGTATACTCAATGAATCATCCACCCGTTGTTGGAAGGTGGGACAGGTTCGAACCTACGCCCGTCCCTTCCCCGTAAGTACGTGGCTAAGAGCAAACACACTTTATTGAAGAACAAACACTGTTTGGTTCTTAATGATGTTTTTTGTTTCAAATTGAAAATCATAAATGTTTAATTTTTTGATAATAGCAATTTTGAAATTTAAATTTTCTCCATTTCGAAATTTAATCGATTACCTAATAGAACCAAAGTGGTGGTAAATTATTGTATTTTTGCATGATTGGAACGCTTCTATGTCTCATATCAACATTATCACAAAAAACATCCATGGAACTCAACAAGACAGAAAGTGCAGCACAGAACATATGGTCATTCCTTGCTTGGTAGGCAATGGAGTTTTATGTCACTTTCAAAGGCTTCTTTGTTTAGATTTTAGAACAATAGCTCTAAGTTCTTAACATCTTGAGGTGGAAATGAATGTAAGAAGAAATGTGTATGCAAATGTCTTTGTTTCGGACACCGGAGATGTGGCATAATTCACAGGCTTCTTCGAGAAGAGAAAAGAAAGACTTAGAATGAAAGAAAAAAGAAAATCATATTAACAGAAGTAAAAAAAAAGTAAACCTGTGAAGTGTGATACTTCAACATAGAAGGAAGCAAAATCACAAGTCTTATGCTGCTCTTTAGCAACGTAGGATGCCCGTCGATAAGAGTCCAGAAGATGCATAATGTATAAGATATCAGTTTCCAGTATTAGCTCCAGATCTACAGGCTTTCTGCATTTGGCTTGCTCATCTTATACTGTCTAAGGAAAATAATGATCTGACGTATCCAGTCCACTTCATGCTGCAGCAATCAGCAACTTTCTACAACCATTTCTTCCATCTGCTAGACTTAGCAGATAAAAATCTTGGAAGATTAAGAAGGGAATTTACCCTTGTGATACCTTCCAGAGCAGACCATTCCTCCTCGTCTGCATTAGATATGCAATCACCGAGCGTCTTGGTAGATGGACTCCTTTCTGGAGCAATTTCCACTTTTTCATCCTCAATTATTGGAACAATATCATCCACACTATCATTTGCATGACAATGTCCGATATTTGAATTTTGAGCTGCAATGGAAACTGTCTCCTGTTTTTCCTGCTTTTCTTTAGATTCTTTTTCTTTGCTGCATGAAACTACTTTGTATTGTAGCTCGTCCAGTGTTCTCTGAGATTGACCCGATGTTGATGGGGGTTCCAGGAATAGACAGATAACAGCACAATCATCAATTTTTGATGTAGGAAACTTTAATCGCCAGGCTCGCACTGCAGAATCAACCAGAGCTCTAGCTGCAGTTCCTCGTGTTGGTGCTGATGCCACTATATCAACGACCTCCTTGTTTGAAAGTACATCCCAAACCTACAAGCGCAGTTTCATATTGTCAACTTCATAACTGTGTAACCCATGCTAATGGGATGGTCATTATCTTTTGAAACATAAACATCTGTCTCAGAGTAGGACACTCGTCTACTGCTTCATAGGAACAGGATAGATGGGTCAGATATTTAACTGGAAGAAGAATGAAGGCAACCTGTTTAACTACCAGTAAAATTGCTCAGAAAGCAGATAGGCAGACAAGAAAGGCAGTCAATATTTAAGTATAACCAAGTTTCTGTCTGCTAATGTGGGAACTGAGTTTGTGATATGACAATGACCTTAACTAGAGCTAATGTGGGGAAATTCTTCTATTGACCGGAATAGTGATGTTTATGTTATGCAAAAGAGAAATTTTAGATGTCCTTTAAAAGCATGTTGCAAGACGGATCTCATAAGATGTCATCATAATTTAGTATTTAATCTCATTAGATTTTCTTTATGAACTGTGTAATTAATTAAGAGAGTAAGAAAAAAAGCAGAGATACCCCATCAGAAGCAAGAACTATAAACTCATCCTTCCCAGAAAGGTGCCTGTAAGATACATCTGGAATAGATATTAAGCCATAATCTTTGAGGCAAAAATCTCCAAAAGCTCTAGCCATCGCCAAGCCAGGTGAATCATTGTTTGGCAACCACACACGTGAAACTTCTGGTTCATCATGCATGGCAAAAACTCTTCCTCTGCACTGCTGAATTCTCGCAGCTTCACCTGAATAAAACAAATCATATGTCTTATTCAAGATATATACAAAAAGAATCAAGCGTATGAAAAGCAGAGGCATACTAATGAGTCAATGACATTGTCTTTTAGGCAAGGGTTCCCATGAAAATGATCAACCTAAAGTTAGACTTCAGAGTCCAAGCAAAGGGTCCAGAGTTGAGCTAACAAATTTCAACCAGGAAAGAAAGCGAGTCCAGAAATTTTTTAAAAAATGGATGTGTTAGTATTGAATGGTCCGTAATATCTTCCTTAGGAAACCATCCTGTCACCTGAACCTCCTCAAAATATAACTTGTGCATGACTCTTTTCTCCACAAAAGCAATTTCATTGGAATAATGAAAGAAAATGGAGATAACAAAACAATACCAGGGAGATTGGGCTTCAAATCAGTAGTCAACTGTACAGCGACCAAATTATTGTCTTCATCACGTGTTGCCAGTATCGCTCTTGAGTCACCAAGGTTACCAATCATTAAATCCTGTCCCTGACAAGATGATCGCAATATAGCAATTATTACCATAGCAATAAATACAATAACAGGCGGAACTAATTACAAGAGAAACTGGAACTTCACAATAGTTGGATTTTGGAGCCGAGATAGTGCCAGAGAAGCCAATTTATTGGAAAGGTTTGATTTGAGAAGACGATGAAGATAAATCCTAAAACATGATAAACCTCAAAAGGAGGATTGCAGGAGGGACATTAACAGGCAAGTTTTTGGAGTGTACAAGGATGAGTTTCTGAGGAAAATATGATTTTTTATCTGTCATAAAATCAATTATATTCTTCAAAAAAATAAAGGTAATTACAGAAAACTAAATAAAGAACATTTTACAGTGCGCAGAGACTTCTAAAATCTTCTATGAGTTCCAATATGGAATCAACTGTTGAAATTCACACAAAAGAACAAGAAAATCTTGGCGATTTATTACCTGTTTGATTATGGTAACAGCTGTACTTCCACTGCAGAAGCAGTCAATTATTGGATGATACTTTAACTCTTTGTCCATAGACTTGAAAGCCTTCATAAAAGATTGCTTAAATGGGAGGTACATATCAGGTACCTTTTCTTTCTCATCCAAATCAAATAAATCACCACAACAATCATCTATTGAAGCAGTTTCTTCAGAATTCATACTTGTGGACCTACCCCCATTTTGTTGAGAACTCTCCTGACAAATAGTGTTACCTCCCCAATAGTTCGACAACTTCAGAGGAAGAGAATCTCTGACTTTCCTCGCAACCATATGCCCAAATGGACCATGACCATCAAATACTCCACAAAATATGGTGTCACTTCTCAGTAAGAAATTCTACAGTCACAACAACATCATCAAGCTATATAATGAAAATTTGCTGGTTCAGTGTTTAGATGAACTCAAAATACTGCACAAGTCATCACTAAAATTTGTTAGAACAATTTCTTCTGACGTATTTAGTGAAATGGACATCTAGTTAATAGTATCAACATAGGAGGAAACAGATATCACATGTCTATCAGTTTTTTTTTAAAGGAAACATGGCATCAGTTAAGAAACTTATTTTTGAGGGGTGATCAGTTAATCAAGTTGAGGCATGTAAGTATATAACATAATCGCTGCTCCTAAAGTAATAGCCTTCCACCATTTGTACATATATCTTTTCTGGTTCTTCCAAATGGAAGCCTGAGCTGAAAGATAGTAATTTAGAAAACAATACATGATTTAAGCTTGCATGCAACAGACCCATCTTTTGGCTTAAGAATGCAGAAACTGACTGTATATGCAGCATGTAGACTAGAAAATAATCCTTTCAAGCATATGGCCTTTTTTGGAAGACCCAGCCACATTACATGTTCAAAAAACATCAGCAAAAAAGAAAAGGGCGACGCAACAAGTTCTCATGAATATCTCCAAAGTGAAGAGATGTGCCGCATAATTCTGCATGCATTAAGTTTTTACCTACGAGATGCTAGAATTACATAAAAAAATTATATTGCACTCTTCCAGTGGCACATGTCCATGATTTAACAAAACTGCCCCAATCCAAAGGTAGATTTTTCTTTTGTCAAGGAATCCAAAGATAGATTTCATGCAAACAAAATGGTATCATGACAACTAACATGGTTATGTTATTATTTCCTTCAACAACAAGTATTACTATAATTCTTAACTACGAAATTAGAAAATAGTTATTTGAAAAACTTCAAGTTTCATGTCTCTTGTATAGACATGAGAACGTGTACATCATCAAGCTATCAATCACAATTTGGAGAACTAAGTAACATATTGACAAAACCATCAATGTTATTTTGAGAAATTCACAACAAGGGTACTCCTTTAAATCCAACATACCTAATTTCCCATCCTCTTTTCAATTCGATCAGTGCCTAATTTCATTTCATCTTCCTGCACTCACACAGTTCCCAACAAACAAAAGCACGGAATAGAGGACCATTTGCTTGCTTAAAAATGTGCTACGCAGAAATCCTAAATGCCACTGGTTACAGCAATCTTATGGCAATGCCATTAACAAAAACAATGTCTTTCTTCCACAAAAGGGAGAAATCATTTCAATGTGTTCGCATGGAGTAAAAAATTCAAACCAAATTATTTAAATTGGTTTGTATCAGTTATTACATTGTTAAACAGAACAAACCATCAATTGAGCATCATCAAGTAGAAATACATGTTCTTTTTCTGGACAGGAAACCACAAAGCATTGCCCAAGAAGAAATTATGGAAACAGAACCAAAACAAACCCACAAAGGTCGTTACCTCCCACACGATCATGGCGTCCTGGTTAGTGCCCTTCTTCCCTTGCTGCGTGTAGAGGCAGGCGGCATCGCTGGCGCCATTCGAGAACATCCGCCCCGGCGCGCCAGGGAGCTCGCGCTCATCGAACTTTCCAGCCCCGTCCGCAGAGGCTCCACCCACGCGCCTCCTTCTGCCACCACCTCCACCGGAACCACCCATCTTGCCTTCCTCTTTCTTCAGCTTTTTCCTCTCCCTCCAGCTCATAGAGGCGAGACGAATACGAGAGACGTAGGAGGGGGAGGAAGGGGTGCCGTCGGCGGTCAGCCTCCCGTCCTCCGGCGCAGTAGCCGGAGAGGAGGCTATCGGCGGCCGGTGGAGGACGATGACTGATCCGACGGCTGTGGATTCAGACTAATGGGGCAATACGTTTCGTTAGATGAATCTTTCGTGTGGGGTTTTATTGTCATTTACGACGCGTCCAAAATTATTAATTGGTAATGTCTACCTATTTGTGCATAATATATATATATATAATATAATATAATATAAATAAAGAAATATTATAAGCAATTTTTCTTTGGACAGCAAACTACTGTGAAGCTCATTTAATGCAAATGTCTTGTTTATTTTATCTTGTGACATCCCTCATTTTCGAACTTAGATAATGAACTCAATCTTGCGAGTTGCGAGTGATATTTACAATGGTAACGAGATGATATAAAATAAAATAAATAAGATATTTCTACTATATTCTATTTTTTTTCCAAAAATGGTCTAGATTACTACCTTGCTTTGAGCAGCATGTATGTTTATGTTAAAATAATTTAGTTTCTCAAAAATGTGATATTTTTTGTTGAATGTAAAATAAATAATTCTTATTCTTTAGATAGTAATTTTAACATGGCCTTTCCTCCTGTTCCCATGACAAACCGACATTAAAGAAGGAAAATTTCAGGAACTTTTACCTAAATAAAGTTGGAGCGTTGAAAATAAATCTCTTTCATAATATTTACATATTTTGATCAAAATTTAACTTGCTATACCAATTAATTTTATTAGAAATAATTGTATAAAAATTGACCTCTACTGATTTTGGTTATCAATATCTAGCTTAATCTATTTTTATTTATGATCACAAATATATATATATATATATAATGTTGAGTTTTTATTATTTTTTTTCAATAATTCAAATTTGAGTTTGAGATTATTAACTTCTTTTGCTCAATTCAAATTCAATTATGCTATCTCAACTAACTTGCCACAGTGATTTAGATAGCTCAACATTTGGATTGAGAAAGATGGTTCCAACTCTCCGCCTTCGAAATGTTTTTAATTGTAGTCGTTGACACTTCGGTAGTTGCAACTTGTAACCAATAGGCAATTGCAGCAGCACAACATTGCCAACGCAGTGCCACCACCTTTTGCATTAAAAACGACTGTACCACTCTGTGTTTGATGACGGAAACGCATCATCGAATCCAATGACACAATCACTTTGGAACAAGGAAAAAAAAGAACTACAGGAAATCATGGTGTCCAAGTTCATTGCTGCCTTCCATCCAGAGATGAACGACAAGTTTGTCAAATTGCCACAATAGAAAAATGAAGCAGCAGCAAATTTGCTTCTTTGCGTCATATGAAATTAAGAACATGCTGAGCACGCCAATGCTGTAGATTCCAATTCACAGTGGAATGCTTTTGTAGCAAGCAGAACAGTCCACATGATGCAGCCATAAAATGCTGTGACCAGTCAAGCAGAAGACTTCTTGGTAAAACATGCAGTGTGCCTCCATTGCTTTGGCAGATTGAGATGTGATAAAGGCAATTCATTAGGCTTTACTGCTCCCATATGTAGCATCTAAATGGCTGCAAATTAACAATTTTGATCACAGATCAGAAATCTGCAGATTGATTGCCCCTGAGGATTACATCTTCAGAAGGCCACAGAAACTTAATTTAGGAATCAGAAGGGAACAGTTTTTGGAGGGGCAAATGGTGCTGTTCCTGTTACAGTTATATTATTCTGTTTGCAGTAAAACGCTTTGGCTGTAGACGCGCAGAAAGGAAGAAAGGAAAAGAGGGGAAAACAAAAGGAAGGAACAAAAAAAGACCCACTTCGTTTGCTCGCCTTCCATTTTACCCTTCACCGCCGTCGTGCGCCACCCCTTCCATCCCTCGCAGATCTGCACAGCTTTCCGCAGCTGATTGGCGCCCTCGGCCGCGTATTGGCTCCACCTTCGGCCGTTGATCCGCGTCGCCCTCTGCGTCAACCTTCGTTGCAGATCGGTGCCGTCTGCTGCCGCCAATCTGCAGTCTTACCCCCGCAAATTTGTGCCACCCTATGCCGATCTGTGCCCAACTGTCGCCGTCGCCCTCGTCTTGCCGTCCTTCGTTGGTCTTTTTGTCCTAACACGCAGGGCCACACGCGTCTCTCCCTGGCGATTGCTGAAGGAAAGGGCTAAGCATCTATCTTCTCGCAAGTTGCACAATTTATTGCCAGAATTATCAGAAATGTATTGACATATGATACAAATTAGCTAAGGAAAAAGCAAGAAAGGAGAACAGGAGATCCTGTGGATCCTTTCTCCGCTCCTCTTCTCCCCGGAAACTCAATCTGGCATTCGGTGCCCATTGCAGGCCAATGCTCCCATCGGTTGATGAAGCCCTGTTCACCATCTCTGTCTCTATGGATTCTTCCCTCTATCTGTACAAACTGAAAGGTGACTGCTTTGCTGAAAATATCGGCTCTTCTTAAGGTTTGAAGCAATTTCCTGTTTCCACTAATTCTTATTTGAGATGTTGGCGGGGGTTTAACCATCAGCTCTTCTGATTCTTTGGCACAAAAATATCGGCTCTTCTTAAAGTTTGAAGCAATTTCCTGTTTCCACTAATTCTTATTTGAGATGTTGGCGGGGGTTTAACCATCAGCTCTTCTGATTCTTTGGCACAAAAATATCGGCTCTTCTTAAAGTTTGAAGCAATTTCCTGTTTCCACTAATTCTTATTTGAGATGTTGGTGGAGGTTTAACCATCAGGTCTTCTGATTCATTGGCACGATGAGAGAATTAAAGTGAACGGAAGTTTGGGGGGAAAGGTGCCTTCTTTTCTCTTAAATATTGTGCTTTTCTCTGTAAATTCTTGTTTTCTTTCTGAATTATGTTGCCAAGATGGTGGCATGATGGGGTTTCTATATTCACAATAGTTGATGTGAGTCATGAATACTTCTGGCTTAGATTATGCTCTTTGTATGTGTTTGAGGGGAAAGCTTCGTCAGCTTTGATTGATTGGAAGTTTACTTTCATTGTTGTTTCGGGTCTTGGTAATCGTCCATCCTTCAATTCCAATATTTTGGTGCATCTAGGAAGTTTGTTCTAATAGCCCACTGATTTTGGAAAAGATTTGCTGCCTGTGATGAGCTTAACAAACTCATGCCATTTCGTCTATATTTGAATGGACTTGTATATGATTTCAATTCTCAAGCATTCCTCTGGTTCATCTGCAATATCTTGTTCATTAATGATACTTGTAGCTTGTAAATTCAAGATGGACAAAACCTCTACAAGATTACTCAAAAGTCAAATCAATGTAAATGGAGTCTCAAGCACTGCAAAATTAATTTCAATCGACAAAAAAAGTTGTAAAATTACCTCTTTATTCATCGTTCATGTAACTTAGGACACATGTTCCGAAACCACTAACTAGGATTCTTGTCTTGAGTTTAATATTTCATTAGAAGTATTTTTGTTTCCACCTGAGGATTTAACACTGAGAGCATAGGAAAATGCTACTTTTGAGGACTTAGATTCATGAGCTTTGTTGATTGGTTATATATGTTAGTTAAATTAGTGCATCTTTAGGAAAGACACTGCAGTGATTCAAAATATATTCTAGAAGTATTTTTTTCAATACTATTTTGTATTTTCTTTGTTTGTCTTATATTTTGTCATTTGTTTTTATTATTTGAAGAAGCTTGTTCTTCCTTCATAGTTACCATTAGATACTACATTCTTATAACTTCTTGTATGCAAATGTGCATTTAGACCACATTTTACATGGTGATTTATATGCAAATGTTACCCACATTGGGCTATTAAAGTGATGTTTGCTTTCTTCTTGGTAACTTTCAGGTTTTACTCCCTCGAGTTTGTTTCTTTATGCTGCAAGTTTCAGTTTATTGGGTGTCTCTTACATACTCCAGTTCATCTCTTTCAACATAATATCTCCTGCGTAATGGGCATTCAAAAGATAAGGTCTTTGGGACCTAAAAGTGGTCATCTCGAAGTGCAAGCAAAGAACACTGCCACTAAAAATGGTTTTTTGCATGAAAAGCTCTTGGAAAATGCTTCCTTTAATGATAACGATGACTGTGAACTTGAAGAAGCGGGTTGTGAATGTATCAAGGTTGGAGCTCAAATCTGCAGTGTTCCCTATGAGCTCTATGACCTTGCTGATTTGAAAATGATACTCTCATTGGAGAGTTGGAATTCCTGTTTATCAGAAGATGAGAGGTTCTTCTTGGCTGCTTTTCTTCCGGATATGGACCAAAAGACATTTTTGCTTACGATAAAGGAGTTGCTTAATGGTGATGCTTTGTTCTTTGGAAGTCCTCTAAAACAGTTCTTCAGCTTTTTGAAAGGCGGATTGTACTGCCCACGAGTTACTCATTTAAGAGAGGGTATGCAGTTCTTACAGAGAACAGAACATTATTATTTCGTAAGGCAATACTATGAGAATATGAGACAAAAATTTATGGAAATGGGAATACTATGGAACAAATGCCAACCAAGCGTCAGTGCCGAAGAAAGGATTCACAAATGGAGAAACCAGAAAAATCAGAAGCCTGTTTTACTAGTTGATCTAAATGCATATCCAGATGAGAATTTATTAAAGGTTGACAGAAATGTGGAAGATGTCTCATCATTCAAGAAGCCCAAATATATGAATAACACTTACGAGTCAGCCGCTCATTTGAGAAGTTCTGTCTGGAATACTAAGACAACAGCAAAGGGGGTTCTGAAAATAAAGCCAGCTGAAATGAAGCCAATGCAAAGTCAACTCGTGCAACCGTTGCCAAACAATTTTGGTGAACCATGTCGGAGGATGCCTAAAGGTGTTCTGAAAATAAAGCCCAGATATGAACATGTTAATATGTTAAATGCAGGTTTCAATTCAAAACAGATATCAACTGACCTGATGGATAACTATGCACCCAAAGTCTCCCATCCACAATTTTCTTCCAGGCTGAATGCACATGACTTTGGGGTTAAACCAGCATTTCTTCTCAAGGCAGAAGGGGACAGTGAAAGAGGCACCTACAGAAATCGAGATCTTGCACAGGATCAGCTGAGAGAGGAGTCTGGCATTGCACGTTTCAGCTCATTTGAGGATTCTGAGAGCTTGCACAGAAATAAAAAAGTGATGACAGATTTAAGGTTACAAGATGCTGTGGAAATAAGAAGAGAGAGTGCTCCATTAAAAGGGAACCAGAAGTCAAGAATCTTTTCCCGAGAAAAGAATCTGATTGGAGACTATCATAAAGAGCCAAACCTTTGGCAGGAATCTAGATCCCAGAGAAGTAGATTAGTCCATGCAAGTTCAGCAGACTCAGGTGTAGAAGCTTTACAGTCTTTGCTTGAAAATACTCTAGACAGAAGGTCACGAGATATAATTTCTGAAACAGAACCAATACTTTCAAGTATTGGTATTGACAGGAACGAAGTTGACAAACCTTCTGACCTTCTTGATCATGAAGAAAGCTATCAAAGTGATAGTGAACAGGAATCACCTGCTGTTGATGTGTCTGTTTCTGATGTGGGAAAAAATATCATGTTTCCCATTACCTATAAGAGGAAAAAGCCATACAGAAAGGTCGACCAAGTGGATTTCCTCGGGCAGCAGCCTGCAGTAATGAATTTGGAACCAGATATTCCTAGTCAAACATTGAAAACCAAACCAAAATCAATAAAGATAAAACTCAAAGGATGGACTGGCTATAATGCCTTATAGGCAGACAGCTGTCGTGTGGGTCACAGAAACAGTATGCATAAATGGAAATCATGGAATATAATTTGGTATCCACATGGATAATATGATGAATGCTCTTGAAGTGCAACAACAAGATGAGCTGCTTATCTTCAGAATTATAATTTTGGAAGAAATGATCTACCAGAATTGTTGAGAATCTTGAGATATTGTCTTCACATAGACAGCAACAGCGTACATGCTTGGTGACACCTTGGTTTCCAACTTCCTGAGGATGTGATTGATTACTGTGTCCAATATGGAACTTATAATTGTACTATGATGTTACCTCCTGTCCAAGAGATTATTTAAACCGGATCATCAATTTGAAATTGCTGCAAAAGCCTAATATGACCCGTCAGAATTTTGTTACACTCTGTACAAATTAACTTCACTTTGATCCCTTTCTCTTGAGATATATTCCATTTCAACCCCATCGTAGGTAGTAGATAAAATAATCAAAATGATAATTGGTAATCCTAGACAATTCTTATCAGTTGTGTTTGTAATGATAAGCTAATATCAATGAAATGGATATCCTACGTGTAAAGTTAGCCTATTCATATTCTAATTGTCTTAGTTTTCTGGACATATGTTGTAAAAAGTTTATCTAATCTTATTGCGATGCATGATACGAATCCAAAATTGATATATAACTGTACACTGTAAATACAAAGCACTCATGTTTTGAACTACAGCAGGTAAATTTGGAGCACCTTGTTGGGTTACTTGGGAGATAATTTCCAACACATGTTCATAGTTTTTTCAGCAAGCAGCATTTTAAGCTTTAGACCATGGACACGAGTAAAAGTGGTAACTTTTTCTAGAGGTATGAATCTTTTAGTAAATATCATGGATTTTTCCTCGTCTCTTATGTACTATTATTTTCCTGAAATTGTTTTTACTTTCTTTTTCAATTACAAGCTTCTACTTTTTGTTATCCAACTTGTTAGCAGCTTCTTCTTTTCCTTCTATTCTTGGTCTACACAAAGAAAACATGATGCTTGTTGTCACTTGATTGTTTTTTTTTTGTTTGAGTTCATTTATTTCTTTATGGTTGAAAAGCTTCTCATTTCTGATTAACTGTGGTATAAAAATTCATTAATAATATGATAAAATATTGTAGTGAATATTTACCTCACCTATAAACTAAGAGATTCCAAATTCTATTTTCATCAGTTGGACTGCTTTCTATTTTTCATTTTGTAATCAGTCAGGAACATCCATTGTAACATAAAAGAAAGGTTATAAGTAAGATGGATAGGATTGATTGCCTTTTTGTGTGTGTTTGCATATTTCAGGCTTTGTTTGGCTTGTACCAATAGTTTGAATAGTTAATAGCGGATAGCGATTAGCGACTAGATATTAATGATTAGCTAGTAGTGAGTTAATTATTAAATTTAATAAAAA
The DNA here is from genome assembly GCA_001647135.1 of Pontederia paniculata. NCBI lineage: Eukaryota > Viridiplantae > Streptophyta > Magnoliopsida > Commelinales > Pontederiaceae > Pontederia > Pontederia paniculata. Next base: position 45,918 of record LTAE01000351.1, on the reverse strand, counting down.
TATTTGGCAAATGCAACGTTTGAATCAGTTAATAAACGTAAAATGACTAAAAAGGATATGACTAATTATTTAAATAATTTGCATTATTTTATGTATCCTAAATTAAATTACTTATTTTTATTTTAACTATTTTAATATTAATAAATAATATTAAAATAAATAGTTGACTAAATGATTTTATAAATTAATAGAATAATAACAAATATAAAGTAGTCATATGGTATAAAAGAATAAGTGCATTCATACAAATAGAAAGTAATAATGAAATATTTTGAGAGTATATTTGAAAATAAATTTCAACATGCTAGAAGCTACTTTAAATGTTGGTCTTTCAAGCGTCTCAAAATGCTGAGTTTGAATCGTTTGTCGTAATTATTAATTGTACTTATTAAATACCATAAATAGTGATATTGACTTGGTCAACACGCTCAGATGCTAGTTTAAATGTGTGCCAAATAGAGCCTTAAAGAAAGATTTTTTAGGTTCCTCAGGTTAATTATGAGGAGAACTACATGCTATAGAAAAGGAAAGATAGTCCAAAATCTATCCCAGAAGATAGTGTCCTGCACGATGGAGGGTTTCCTTTTGTACATTTAGCTTTAGTATCTATTTAAACTCTCTAGAATGCTTTAAGTAAATTTAACTACATGAATTATTTCATAAATCCTCTAAAAAAAACTCCATAAACAAAACTACCTGAATTATGTTTCTCCCTGCTAGTGATTGGCATGAGCTATATAAGCTTTCCAGGTTTTTAATTGGAAACAGAAGAAAATGATTCTTTATCCTTCCTGGATTTCTTGACATGATAATTGGGATGGCAAAGGTGAAGCTATCCTTCCTGGATCTTTTGGCACAATAACTGGGATGGGACAAGGTGAAGCAAGGTCATTTCTGTTTCAGTTTTCAAAATCACATTTCAAGGAATCCATTCTCAGTTTACTGTGAGTTGCAACTTCCAGCTCTAGCAATATCACTCTTCACCCGCAAAAGAATATCACTCTTATCTTATGTTCCATTTTATGTTAACCTACATTCTTCAAGCATGTCACTATCATGTTATTTCCTGGATTGTCGTGAGTCAAAAGTTGAGTTCCTCATTGTTTTTTAAAAGAATGTCCTCATTTTCATAAACTATTTTGGCGAGATAGATCATATCATATTCTCAATTTCACTATTGGAAGTCTTCATGGCTTCTGCGAAACCCTTCTCAAAAATTGAAAGCTATTTACTGATACACATCATAGAATTATTGTGTGTTAAGAATATGAATATTATTATATTCTTCATTAAGCTAACTCATCTAATTTAACATGATCTAGAAGCAGTTCAAGAAGGTCCAAGTTCAAATATTGACAAAGCTGAAAACAAATTCCTCTCATAATGGTCCACATGATGAGATGTGCTTGATCAAAGTTTGAAAGGGAGTGTTAAGAATATAAATATTAAGATAAATGTCTTCCTAATAGCATAAACTTTTAGAATAGATGGTAGCTCATCGAATTTAACAAAGTAATTGTATCAACTTTCTATAGAATTTGAAAATCATATCATCATATTGCCTTGTGTTTCTCATTGCTCTTTAAGCATCCATTTTAGTTATTTTATTGACTGGCAGCAAGGAAAATGATTGGAAGTTGGGAAACATCTCACACATCATTCTAAATCTTATATCTTAGCACTCCCTTGTTTACTGTTTGTGGAATGCTGGCAGACTAGAAATGATATACACTTTAACAGGTCACTTATACACCATCAACCCTCTTATGGGAGAAAGGTTTAATCTAATGAATTTATTAGAATAAACATGCCCGAACGGAGCTCATATCCCAATACTATGTGGCTCTGGAATTACCACCCCTAGTATGGGATAAACTTACATTGGATAATTCTTCATGAGCCCGAGTAAGAAACGTGTTCCAGTAGTCACTAATTAGATAGCTAATGAAGGTTTTCTTTTTGCAGGTGCCTAGAGAAGAACATGTGGCACATTGCTGAAAGCTGAACCTTTGACCTCGCATGGAGGTTTTCAGCTTCTGAGACCCAAAGCTGTTGAATGCAATTCTAGTAACCTAGTCAGCATCATCAACAAGGAAACAAGTTGCCCATGTAGGATTAAGAATATTATTGCTGATTTTTGGCGTTTTTGTTTTTCAACAACTTCGCATTAAACACATACAGTGGGAGGCAACCAAATGTGCAGGTTATGTTACAAACTTGGCTAGATCACTTCCTTCTGTTACATTTTGGGAGGACTTTGAACTAAGAGATGCTCATTGTTTTGTATATGATATCTTTGTAGAGCTTTCGAGTATCATAATGGTTGATTAGTTTTCCTTTTAAGATAAACTCTTTGTAGAGCTCTAGAGCTGTTCTACAGTATTGCCAATACTGAACAATTCTCTTGCTGAGAAATTTTTCTTGAAGAGATTAGTTTTCATAACGGCAGGTATCCTCTCAACTTTAAAATAGTCTTCTTCAATATTATTTTCTCATGTATCAAATGGACCTTTTTAGTTGATTATTTTGATAACTTTTGAGATTGAGAATAACCTCAAATGCGTCTTTGAGATTTGAAGAATGTTGATTGCTTTGGCAATATTTTCTTTTGGGGTTGGGACATTCTACATTCTTGAAAAAATTGTTTGCAGAGATGTTGAGAGAGCATCTAATGTGGTTTCTTTTGCAAGTTTAGATTGTGGAAAATATTTATTTTACCTCTGTATTCTTCTGAATATAAAGATAAGATCTTTTTGCTTGAATTTCTCAAATTCATTATATTTTCGGCATATTAGATCTCTGTTACAGAAAGAAAGTCTTTATTAACCATGAATGGAAGAGTCAAGTTGATTTTAGAAAGAAAATGAATGAATAAACCATAAACATCTCAAAGTGTTAACTGAAAAGCAAATATTGAATATTTCCATTCATATGTTGTTACAACAGCAAAGATGTTAATAGCTTATGCAAATCTACTAAATGAAGTAATGAAGATTGTCTCCAAGTGTTTCTACCAACAAGGTCTCTCATTACATGCATAAGATCGAGTCCCTCATGACATAAGGGGTTCAACTTTTTATGATATGATTCCTGCAAAAAGAAACAAAAGCTAGCTTTAGGCAGCTGTACTTTGCTCCATCACTTATACCTAGCTGATTTTAAGGCTCATCTTGTTAGTGTCCATCAAGGCAATATTTTTTTCCGCCATATTCAAAAATCTGTTTAATTTGATATTCAAAAGTTTGTCTAATTTGATTCGAACGGAGAGTAAATCTATTTGAATAATGATACTTTCAATTTGTGTCTGTGCGGGCGTTGGTGGGAGCGCGCACGTATGTGTGAATATATGTCTATGTATAGGATAAGGAGTGTGCAATGTTGTAAATTAAAATTCATTATCTCAGATTTTTATATAGGCTTACTAATGCGGACTTATGATTAAAGGCTCGTATTAACATATTTATATATAAATATGAGAGATATGAACTGCGTTGTATATAAAGCGTTGCACACATATTTTACTTCACACATATATATATATATATATATA
>LTAE01000351.1:27638-40972 GCA_001647135.1 Pontederia paniculata | reverse complement strand
TTTATTTATAGGTTGCCTCCTCCTATTTTTGGAGGCTACTGAGCTACTTAGTTACTGGGTGTTTGATAGTACTGATGATCATATCAAAGTGAACAATTTTTTTTTAAAATTATTTTTTTATTTTTCTAACTTATAATTAAAATACTAAGCAGTGACCTGGCTTACATTTTTTTACTTATAAATTATTTTATCAAACTAGCTAATTTATCATTATATTTAGGGATGTTCATCGGGTCAGATCGACCCGATGAATATGACGATTCGAATTGATCTAATCTCAATTGGTCGAATCGGATCGTTGATCGGGTCGGACCCGAACCGACCCGATCATCGATAGATTGTGTACGAATTTTATTTTTTCGAACCTAATCAACCCAACCCAATTCGATGATCCGAACTTATATATATATATATATTAAATTTGAACCAATTTATTCTTGATAAAAATTTTATATTAATTTAAAAGTAAAATATATTAAAATTTATACTTATATCCTTTAAAAGTATTACAAACTTTTGAAAAAATATATGTTTCTTTCTTTTTTTAAATATAATTAATTTTTAAAATTATAAAAAATAATTAAAAATATATGAAAAGTTTTATTCGGGTAAATGGATGATAAATCGATGATCCGACCTGATTCAACCGACCCAATAAAGATTTATTTGAATTGAATTTGATAACTAATTTATTATCAACCCTACCCAATTTAATCTAAACAAAATCAATCGAATTAGATTAAATTTGAGTTCAGATCGAATCAAATCTGACCCGTAAATATTCTTAGATGATCATAAATACGGTCAAACATGAATGATTAATAAGAGCGCACACAAAATCATATCTCTATAACTTCTCTTAATAATATAAGATAGTCAATCAAACTATTATTTATTTATGGACTTCATCGAGGAGTTATAGTATCTCCTCTCCTTATACTTTTTTGGACTTTTGATTTTTTTAACCCAAATATTTTTTTATTATTGTTCAGTTAAAGTTTAAATGAATACATTTAAAATAGTTATCACAACAGGTAATCAGTTATAGATAAATTATTAAAATATGCCTGTGGTATAATAATTGGTCCACAACATTTGTATTTGTTTAATTCATTTTACATAATTTTATACATTACAAATATCGATTCCTTTTGTTTTTCGATTTCAATGTGACAATTAGTTCGCCTAACTTTTGGATACTTTTTAATATCAAGTTTTTGTTTCGACTGATGGATAAAAGAATGAATTTTTTGGAAAGTAAATTCTAAAAAAATATTATGCGTTTAATAATTAGCTCCAAATAAAAGAAGAAAAATAATCTCCACTATTGTAAAAGAAATATGATAAATGGAATAATGAATACCCGATTTAAAAGAACTAAATTATTATTTTTTTCGATCATAGAGAACTAAATTATACAAATTGGAAACACGTCAATTAATAAGTTCACCGCACGAGGAACAAAAATAGTTCAAACAGTGCACAGAAGGAGATGTGTCCAAACCTGCGCATCTCACCGGCCCTGCTGCAAACTCTCCTCCCTTCCTCCGCCTCACTCGCCTTCCACCACCTCGGGCCTTTCCTCGCCGGCTCCATCGTCTCCGGCAACATCCGTCGCCATCCCGCCGCCATTGCCCGCATAGCGAAGCTCATTGGCGCCGCCCCCGACGACCCTTCCTCCCTGCCCCTCTCCCGCCTCCTCTCTCGCACCTACTTCCACCTCTTCCCCTCCTCCACCACCTTCCTCTTTAACCTCATCATCCGCGCTTTCGCTGGAAGCCACCGTCATCTGGATGACTCCTTCGGCGCCTTCGTCTCTCTCCTCCGGTTCCCTGCCCTCCCCGACCGTTTCACCTTCCCTCCCCTCGCAAAGGCCGCCTCAAGCCTCAAATCATCCTCTGTAGGTGGCCAAATCCACTCCCAAGCTCTAAAGAGAGGATTCCAATCCGATATCTACGTGTTAAACACGCACCTCGATATGTACTCGTCCTTTGGAGACATGGTTTCAGCTCAAAAGCTTTTCAACTTGAGCTCTGAGGTGGTGGATGTCGTTTCCTGGAACACTATCATCGATGGGTACGTCAAAGTTGGCGCCTTGGATGTTGCAAGAAGGATTTTTGATGAGATGCCGGCGAGAAATGAGGTGTCTTGGGGTGCGATGATTAGTGGGTATGCGAGCAAAGGGGAGTTGGGTGTTGCAAGATCGTTGTTCGACAGAATGCCTGTCGAGAGAGATGTGGTGTCATGGAACTCGATGATTTCAGGGTACGCGAGGAATGGGTTGTTGCCGCTAGCAAGGAAGTTGTTTGATGAGATGCCCGTGAGGAATATGATATCTTGGAACTCCATCGTCTCAGGGTATGCAATGAATGGTGAAATGGATAAGGCTAAAAAATTGTTTGATCAAATGCCAGAGAGGAATGTAGTATCATGGAGTTGCATGATCTCCGGATATGCTCAAACCAGACAGTTTGTGGAGGCTCTGCAGCTCTTCAAGGAGATGCAGAAGGATAAACGTGTAAAGCCCAATGAAGTGACTATGGTCAGCGTGCTTTCAGCTTGTGCTCACCTTGCAGCCTTAGATAAAGGAAGGTGGGTGCATTCTTACATAGACAAGAACCACATGATATTGGATAATGACTACAATCTAGGAGCTGCACTGATTGATATGTATGCCAAATGTGGAAGATTGGATGCAGCTGTGAGTTTGTTTCATTCCTTGTCCCGAAAGAATGTTTCTAGTTGGAATGCTTTGATCACTGGATTGGCAATTAATGGGGCAACCAACGAGTCTCTCGAGGCATTTCAACAGATGCGACTAGCAGGGCCGGCGCCTAACAACGTAACATTTGTGGGTGTACTGATGGCATGCGCTCATGGAGGTTTAGTACACGAAGGGCGTCGTTACTTTGATAGTATGTCAAAAGATCATGGAATTAAGCCTGAACTAATGCATTATGGATGCATGGTTGATTTATTTGGCAGGTTGGGATTGTTGGAAGAAGCCGAAGAATTGGTCAGGAATATGCCAATGGAACCAGACGTCATGGTATTGGGGGCACTACTTGGTGCTTCTAGGATTCACAGGGATACCGAAGTTGCCGATAGAATCAAGCGCAAAGTTCTCGAGTTAGATTCTAGGGAGTCTGGTTGCCATGTTCTGCTTTCAAACATATATGCTGCTGCAGGCAGATGGACAGAGGCCTCTGACGTTCGTGGCCTGTTGAAGCAGATCGGCATCAAGAAGGAGCCAGGCTCCAGTTCGGTAGAATTGGATGGAACAAGGAGTCAGCTTCCAGTTAAGTAGCATTTAATGGAAGAATTCATCAATGTCTTGCCGATTGCTCTTGTTCTATGACCAATGTAGTTCAGTCATGGCTGGACAACATGGGCAGAAAGCCAAGAGGCAAAGGCTATTCACCAGTGGAATACCACTTTGGGTGTTTGGCATCAACTACTATGACTTTCTGGGGAAAGATGGAATCAACCATAATATCATTTGTAGTTACAGGTTTCTGTTTGAAGCATATACTATTTCTATATCATATAGGATTATGATGTTATCCATTTGGTTGGACTCATACCTTCTGTATGATTTACTTAGCTTGCGACTTGATGCAGGAAGAATGGGAAGTCATACCTAGGACCTCTTGAAGATGTTATGGGTTCCTTTTCATTGCTTGATTTCCTGTCACTGATCTTGGCAATGTTGTAAGTTCTTAATTCATGTGCTCTGTTTTTTAGTGGCTAAAATGTTCTTTATATTTCTTAACTGAAATTTTTTGTAATAGTTGAATTAATAGCTTAATAACTGCTCATTTGGTTTCCATAATGATTTTTGAATTCTTCAAATGCAAAAGCATTCCAAAAGGTACTGTAACATTTTATAGTACATAATGGAAGCATAATTGTTAGTATAACTGGCCGTCCGATTCCCAGAAATGTGATAATTCCATTCCATGGCAAAACGTGCAACTATAGACTTGCTTGTCTTGGCAATACTCAAGTATTCTATATAGCCTAAAATTCTTTATCTACTTCTGTTATTATATGTAATAACTAAAAGAATAATTAAGAAAAGAGGCTAAGTGGCCCATTGCCCCAAATAAGCCCAATTGAGCCGAAAACCCATTACTAACCCCACTAAACCCTACTATAAAACCTCCAAACCAACTACCATTTCTCCCCTTTCTATTCTCTCTCTTGGCCTCCATTCCATCCCCAAAGATTAGAGTTTGGAGCCCCAAGTTTCTTCCAAGTGATGACAGTTTAAGAAGGACTTGAAGGAGAGGATAGAGGCTACAAGGGCAACAAAAAAGACGTAGATGCTTCTAATGAGGAAGTAGTAGAAACAAGAATCAGGGCAAAATAGGAAAATTGTGTTTTAGCTCTAGAACCTTGAAGTATGTAGAGGGATTCACTTCTCCCAAATCATAGCTTTGGTATTGTTTTATTTGTTGATTCAATGGTGCTTCATCAAGGGCTCATAGCTCGTGTATATGAAGTAGGGAGAAGGGCAATTGATTGATAATTTGTGCTTGTGTGTGTATGTAATGGATTAGATATGAGATTGATTAACTTTTTCATGTTATGATTATTGTATAGATAAATTGATTGTGGTACATGAGAACCCAAGGATTATGGTTAGATTTGTATGTACATATGTAGATTTCTGAATTGACAATCTTGTATCAAAACTCTAATATCTATTATGAACTTCCATAAGCGCATGCCATCATTACATGGGAATTTCAGCAAACTCGAAGGTTTATTGATAGAATTGCATGCACACATGTAATGAAGTCAAATTAGCATACTTATGTTGAAACCTTAATGTTGATTATGAATTTTAAAATCTAGGATCGATAAATTGTTAGATGAAATAGTAGAATGTGATTACAACTTAAGGTTTATTGTTAAAAATGCATATTCACATGTATCCAATGGATAATTAGTGGGTGTGAGAAAATCTTAGAATTAGAGTAGAAAATCGGCAAATTAGGTTACCAGGACACAAGTCACGAATCTCACAGTCGTGACTTGAACCCTCACGCCCCACGGTATGAACTCACGGGCCGTGAAGTCAAGAATAGGAAATAACCTCCTTCTGTAGTGGTCGTGAACCATATCTCACACCTGTGAACATCTTGAAGGCAATTTTACGAACTGTGAAGTTAAAGGGAAGAAACCCATCCATTTGTAGCGACCGTGAACCCCACATCACGCTCATGAACAATTTGGGTTCACGCCCGTGAAGGTGATTTCACAGGCCGTGCATGAAACTTGAATTGTTCATATTTATATGATGAATTGAATTTTGTATTTGTACGCTCTAATTTCCTAATGAATTGAGTTGTTTATCATTTAAATTATATTTCATGCACTTGTGGTAAAGAATCTTAGTTGATTATTGCGATTAAATTAAGCTTCATGTTCACACAATGACAACATTGTTTGGTGATTGAATCTCACATAGAAATTGAATTGCATACTTAACCGTAAATACGTTAAATCGTTTGATTTAAATCGGCATGAAGAAAGACTTGACTTCATCGCATTGTCGGATAGATCGTCTATATATTGATTGACTTCATACATGGAGAAGCCAATAGGGTGCACATGGCGACCTCGGGCCTAGCTAGTCTTATTGACCAATTGGAATACTAACCACCCAACGTGACTGATTGAAGTCTATTGAACCATTGAACATGATTTAAAAGATAAAAGTCGAATTGGGCATCAACTTATTGATTGAATTGAATTGGGCATTAATGTGAAACTATGCTATTGACGTTTATTGTCGATATCGATATTGAGATTGATAATGATCATAATGTGACAAACATAGAATTATAATTGAATAAACTATGTTATTGCATTCTTAAAACTTATGATATTTTGATATATACATTGATGAATTGTAAGCTTGTCATGTCATCCCTCGCGAGATAGTGTCGATCTTTATATACTCTTACCGGGAGATTCTCCCTTGCACTTTAGATCCGTCCAAGTGCTTAGGATTGATCATTGGTGGTGGTGTTGCTCGTAGTGAATGGTTGCATATGTTAGGTCATTGAATCCTATCTTATGTTTATGTCATTGAGTCTTAGTGTCGAGACTATGTTAGCCTTTGGGTTTATTGTCATGAACATGTGATTAGCTATGGATGTATTATGTGACGTCTATATTGTGGTTCACCATGGATTATTGATGTATTTTGGATATTGAGTCTTTTATGTTTATATAGAATTTTCCACTGCGAGATCATCTTTTAAATTGTTATGTGTTTAAATGTTTATTACTTCAGTTGTTAGATAGAAATTGATATATAATTATTATATTTCCGCTGCATAATTATGTATAATCATCATCGTCCATAGAGCACCAACCGTGGCGTCGCCCTAGTCTTTCCCTTAGAGGATAAGGTGGCAAGATTTTGGGGCCTTACATTATATGTGATACATAACAATAAGGAAAATTATATGAATTGTTCAGGCCAACCATTCTCGAAATCCACCATGGTGCTTATTTTTTTTGGCGAAATTGATAGTGCTTATCTTGGTGGTAACATTTTATAGAACAAATCAAAACTCGTTATAGTACTGCTTTGATGCATTGTTCATTCAATAGATTTCTGGGTCTTCCTGCTTATATGTTGAAGGAGCATCGGATGCCACTCCATTGTCAGTTGCAAAGGTTGGGTAACCTAAGGTTGAGTAACCTTTTATCTGGGAGAATTTTGGGTTTTTTTTTCAACCTAAAATGACATCTAGATCACATTTTCTAATGTGAAAACATTATTTTGTTCTTCTTTCAGGTAACTCTGGATGAAAGATTGTCAAAAGTCATCTATTTTCCAATATTGTTATTCTCTTCTCTAGATATAACAAAACACAAATAATATTATAGTTTGCCAGAAGTCATTGAATTTCCAACCGAACAATCTGCTCAGAGTGCTTACTTATTTTTACCCTCCTTCTAGCTCCCTATATCAAGCATGTCCTGAGGAAAAACCCCTCTCTTGGTAAAAGGCCACCATATGTAATGCTTTATGTATCAAGATATCACATACAGTATTTGTTTTCCTGATTGTAGTATTGGCCCTCAACTTTCGCTATTTTCCATATTATCATCCTTGTTTTTCTGGACACCAACCACATCAGAAAGAGGGAAGGTTATACATGAAGCTACTATATTGCCTTTCTTAATATGAAAACTAACATCAGTCCATGAGTTTAAAAAATCATCATATCTTTATCTGCCTTTGTTTCAATGCTTTTATATTCCTAAGTGGCAAATTATTGCATTTTATGGTGTACATTTTTTCGGGTGGACCTACAGCTGAAACACGTGGTGTTCTTGACCTCAATTTCCAGTATTGGACTAGTCGAGGCTGGGGTTCTGTTGGTGTGAATTATGGAGGAAGCACTGGTTTGTCTTCCAACATTTATCTTGTTTACTATTTAAGCTATTTTTGTGAAGATGAATTATTACCTGTTATAAATTATTCCAAACCTATCAATTTTATGATACTTCAAATGTAGGCTTCTTCTTTCTTTTATTCATCATTTATACAACTATTTGATTCTAGAAGGATGTTTTGGTAAAGATAGGAAGATGATGGTGGTACATGTGTTTTAAGGTCACGTAAGAGAATATTGAGAAAGACTTCTGGGACACTGGGTTGTAGTTGACGTCAGGGACTGTTGCAGTTATGCTAAATTTTTGGCATTTCTTTTTCCCTCCAAAACATTTGGTGTTTCCTTTCCAACTGTTCCATTCCATGTATTTAGTAACCTCAATGTTTGTCAACTTTGAAAGTGGTTTTACCTGTTATGTGTTTAGGTAGAAAGTGGAAAGGTGGATGCACAAAGGCTTTATATAACTGGGAGATCTGCGGGTGGATATAGAACATTAGCTTGTCTGGTTTTCACTGGTACATTTAAGGCTGGTGCTTCTTTATATGGTGTAAGTTGTAAAATATGTAGCTTAGCTTACAATTTTGTTAGTACTGAAACAATGTAGTAACTGCAGGATTCCAGGAATATGTCATTAGGTATAATTTCTGCCTCAGAAACCCTTTGATCATCTAGAAATTTTTCATTGACGGATGTTTGTCAAACAAAGTAGCCTAGCCCTTTGGTATATATGCTATAGATTCCTATGCCACACACAAAATACTTTACCTTTTTTGGCTTCTAATGTCCTCCTGTGTTCTTGCTCAGTGTGTATATGCTTATTGTTAGTACTGAAACAATTAGTAACTGACATGACTCAGGATTTAGTTTTTGGATCTAATTTCTGCTTCGAAAACTCTTTGGTCATCCAGAATTTTTCATTGACAGGATTTTTTTCAAAAAAAGTAGCTTATTCCTTAATGCCTATGCCACACTAATGGAATTTTTAACTCTTTTTCTCTGATTTTTTCCTTTTACATTCTTTCTCAGTGTATCTTTTAGTTTTTTTTTTCTGAAAGAGTATTCTTATTTTCAAAGAATGTTTATTCACATTGCATCTCACACAGGTAGCTGCTGACTTGTCTCTTCTGAGAGCAGAAACTCACAAATTTGGATCTCGTTATCTTGACAAGTTTGTTGGTAAGGAAAACATAAGTCTATGAATAGTAATTCGCTTGTTATCTTTGTCAGGAAATTACTGATGTATTTACCTCTGTACATGAAGTAATGCTGCATTCTTTGAGAGATTACCTATTGACTTTGTTGACAAGTTACCTGCCCAGTTATCTGCTTCCAAGGATTAGAGAACAAGGTAGGAACATAACCTTCCTGTATTGTCGAAGAAAAAGTGAATTTTTGGAGGCCACTTAATTCACGTTTGAATTTTTTAGCTCAAATTAACGGAAAGGCACTGGACAGTGACATGCTCAATTGCATATTGATTTAATAAATGGCTCATTCTTCCTTGCACTTCCAGGAGTATATAATGTGGTATATACTTGTTGGGTACCTGGGTACCAGTGACGTCCATTGCACAGAAGACCTGATTTGTTTTTAACATGTTGGACAATCCTTTAGCTGTAACTTTTCTCCTTTTACCTTAGTCTGTACTGGAATACTATTTGTTTCTCATGAAACATTGGTAGTCTTTAAAGTGTATGTTTGGAGGAACATATATGGTACATAACATTAGCTTCTTCTTCATGTTTTTGCTTAATTGCTTTGATAGTCTTCTGGAAGGAGATACATTTTAGATAAAAAATTTGATAATATATGATCTTAAGGACTTGGAGTTTCAGAACTGAGATCTTCATCCATGTTGGAAAATAGGTGGAGCCTCGTCATTCACAACAACTACTGATTTCAGATGTTTAACTTTAACTTCAAAACCACTCTTTTGATTTCAGATGTTTCTCACATAACAGTGATTTCTTAGCATATCCAGGTCATGGAATTTATGGAGTATCTTTGTCATGATCAAGTTGGAAATGTGTTTGTGGCACAGGTTGTACCATCAGATCAGCCCTGCAAGATATACAAGGCTCTGAAGGAGAAAGGTCTGCCTGTTGCTTTAGTCAAATATGAAGGTGAACAGCATGGGTTTCGGAAGGTATTTGTTCAAAGCTTTAGCTAAATTCTTCGAGTTAATCTTGCATTGTTACATCATCCATGAAATACATTGACGTAGGCGGAGAATAATAAGTTCACATTGGAGTAGCAGATGGTCTTTTTTGCTCGATTAGTACACGTTAATGTTGCTGACCCCATTTCTGCCATCAAAATTGACAACTTTGATTAAGCAAAATGTTTAATATTTGTCTCACAACTGTTTGAGATATTTCAAGATGCATATGAAGCATGTTAATAGTGTTTGTGCGTTGACTCATAGGGAGACGTGATCTAGATTTTTATTTTGTCAATTACAGCTGTAATGCTCCTATACATTGAAGCATACATTTGAGATAGAGCATGGTTAAAAGATACTGCAATGACTGTTCATTGATGTCCTCGCTTCTTTTCTCGTGTACATGGTCTCGCTTATTTAAGCTGTGGTTTACAATCTATAGTGTCACTGTCGATACTTGATATTATTGGATTCATTATAGATTGGGACTGAAGGAAATAAATTAACCATCATTCTTTTTAAATAAGAAACTAATATCGAGAATGGAAAAAAATACTCGTCATTCTGCAAGCAATTTTAATTTAATTATATATTAATTTTAATTAATATTGAATGACGAATTTTTTTGCTCTTAACTTCCATATTTTTCCATTTACTTTTATGTTATGTTTATTTTGACGATTTTTTTTATTTTATATATTTGGTAATTAAGATAAGAACAGTTAATAGAAAAAATAATTTCAAATTTTAAAAAAAGTTAAATTTAAATGAAAATGTGAATTCTTTTCTCGCGAAACATTCCTTTTACATTCTTAATTTTTTTTATATTTGAAATTATATATGAAACATTCACCTTGGATGTTGCAAGAAGGATTTTTCATGAGATGCGAGCGAGAATGGAGGTGCCTTGGAATGCGATGATTAGTGGGTATGAGCAAAGGGAAGCTGGGTGTTGCAAGATCGTTGTTCGCTAGAATGAGTTGTTGCTGTGAGCAAAGAAGTTGTTTGATGAGATGCCCATAGGAATATGAATCGTGTTTTGGATCTCGATTGTCTCAGATTAAATATCTGTTTGATCAGATGCAAGTAATGGATCACATTATTTCCCACACATATCTAGTGTCAATTACATGGGTATTTATACAAGATATAATCTTTGATGCATTGTTATATACTTGATATATAATGGGAATAAGGTCGTGGTGGTAAAGTAGGTCACTCCTCATTTTTTATCGATAAAACTTATGCATCCTTTTATTTTCAATTTTTTTTTCATGCATCAGATCATGATTTTTTTTTTGTAATTGAAAAGGGAAAGAAGTGCAGCGACAGGATCCTCAGGAGATAAACTGCTGCAGATCATTATTGACAGTGTGCTTAGTGCTTAGTGTGGCATATTCGAAGGTCATTGCAATAGTTGGTGTTAGAGTTGTTGCAGTCATGACGCCACGCCCTGCAGATGTATCTGGAAGAGTTGCTGAATCCACATCAGTGAGGGTGGCTAGAATTTTGGAGAAGCTGCTGTCGCGGATGATGCTGCGAAACCATCCCTTGAAATGGCTGGAAGAGCGATGGGGGCATCTGGCGAGATAAACTTGTAAGGAGAAGGTCAAGGAGGAGAGGAATTTGGAATTGGAATTGAGTTGAGTTGAGAGTAGCAACTGCTTGTGCCGTGTTAGTTAAAAGTACGAAGGAATGAAGTGAGAAGAAAAGGAGTTCAGGCTTTGAGCTACACTCTACTCATGTCATGTTCAAGAATTAGCTTCGAAATTTTAAAATTCATACAAATATTCAGTAATAGAGTTTTTTATCTTTAAAATGCATATTCATCAATTTTCTAATTATAAAATCTCTTTGTAATTTTTTTCACAAAACATAATGTCAATAAAATATCTAATCATCTCAACAATCTTTTATGCATCTTTTACAAATTCTTAATAATTTTTTTTTACATTTTATCTCCTAATTCAACAATATCAAATAAGTTCTTACAATAAAGAATATTTTTTATCATTGTATTTCAAACTTAATCATCATTCGATGTTTGTTAGATCATCTTGCTAAAATATTTTTTCATTTAATTCACACATAAAAGCACACCAAAATCAAGTTTGCTTTGATATTACTTGATAGAATTTTTTTGCTCGAATTTTTATATATGAATTAAATAATTCAAAATATTATCGTGCACAAAAACTAATAATAGACAAAAGAGAAACTAGTTTATATGAAAAAATATTGAAACAAATCACACAAAAAATTGTTATGCCAAGAACAAATTATCAAGTCTTTAAAATTCTGTGCAAATCTAAATTGATAATCAATTGGGAATGATAAATAGATATTCTTTGGAAAATACTAAATAATCGACAAGAGTGATATTGCCTAATTACTATTATCATAATATCAAGAAACTTTCGTATATCCTCGAAATTTAATTTTATATTATTAATCTTTTGTTCTTTAGAAAGATTTTTTCATTTTTTTTCTTCAAAGTCTTATTTTCTTTTCTGATATTTTCATTATTAAGAGAAATCGATTTTTTTACTAACCAACCTCTTCAAAGAAAAAAAATATCTTTTTTTCTTTCCAACTCCTAGGATAAAAGAAATTCTAATTTTTTTTATATGTTCATCTCAAACTCAAATATCTAATTTAGTTAAGTTTTACATTAACTCGAGCTCAAGTGAAGCCCAACGATAGGCTGAACAACACCTTATTGCCTGGCGCATAGGGAGGTATAGATGATGGATCAAGGTGAGGCCAGCTGCAAGACAAACGGATGGTGGATGGCAAGCAGGATAGCATCAAAGCTGTTTGTTAACGTGGGAGTTGTGATGGAGATAACAGAACTGTTGATCACCGCTTTCAATTGTTGCAGTGGAAGCAGGCGCGGAGCCATAATGTTAATTTAGGGGGTGCAAAAATAATTCGTTCATTTATATAATTATTCATATTAATTATTTTTAATATAAAATATTAGATCATTTTTTAAAAGATAAAGGATAAATAAAAAAAGATAGTGCAAAAAGTAAAGTAAGCATAAAAAAATAAAAAAATAAAATGGATCGAACTATAATATTTTAATCCTTATATCAAAGAGCTACTATTATAAAGTTTAACCATGTTCATTCATTTGTATAATTATTCATATTAGATTTGTTCCATGTGTAAAATAACGTCAACCACCACCCATCATCTCTTAGCCTGCAGGATCCGAGTATAGAAGAAAAATAGAGTATTTTTCCTGTGGGCAAAGACTCGTATGTAGGACCAATAAATAAAAATAAATGCTTATAATGAAATTTGAAATTCTCAAATGACAATTGCACATAACATATTATTAGTAAAGAACATAAGGCAAAGTTTTAAACATGATCAATCCATACACATATAAATTCATAATTCATAATTTTCTTTTTTAGGAAAACACATAAACTTTCATAATCAAACATATAAAACCATATCTCACCTTCACATCTTTTCTTTCCATTTATTATCTTTCTTATCATATTCACCGCTGACACTGCGGTATCATATCATATCGGTGCACCATAGGTCTCTCTTTGGACCATTGCCCCATAGGGCTTGCTCATTTGAGCCACATAATAATTTCATTACTTTAGAATCCCGATAGATGAATTCTAGAGATGACCCCCACAGTTTATTCCGTGTGGCACTTAGTTTCAATCCTACCGTTATTGTGCCACACAATCTTTCACTTATTAGTTTCATTGAAGCACATAAGGTCA
>LTAE01000351.1:0-26891 GCA_001647135.1 Pontederia paniculata | reverse complement strand
TTTATATGGAGTAGAAGTCGGTTACTACACTTAGATAAGATTAAAGGATAAAGGACAACATATACATTGCATTGATTGGTTAAGAATTTGACTAAATATAAACAAACCAATGTAAAGATGGTTGTGTATGATTTTATAGCTCAGATATAGGTCGAAGGTGAGGTAATATAAAATATGTTAATGGTTTAGTTATATGAATTAACTTGAGACTAATTGAATTAATTAATTTAAGCATACTTAATTCTTGATTAATTAAACTAATCATAAATACAAATTTGACAATATAAATAAATCTTTTTACCTACGTAAAGAAAGTTAAATCAATTAAATTTCTAATTAAAATAATAACTCAAAGACAAATAAAATATCATAATTAGCTTAAAATTGATTCCAACTAGAGTAGTTAACTCAATTTAAATTCTTAATTATATGAATTATTTAAGGTGTAATTATTTAGGATATTACATCCTATCACTCTTAAAAGAAAATTCCTCATCGAATTTAAACAGCTAAGGACTTGCCAAACAAATGTGGAAACTCTTTACGCATTTCACTCTCGAGTTCCCAAGTGGCCTCTTGTCCACGATAATGTTTCCATGCTACTTTCATCATAGGAATCACTATGTTCCGCATGTTATGTTGTTGATACTCTAAAATATTAGTTGGTTGTTCCTCGTAAGTCATATCCTCTTTAACATTTGGTTCTTCTATTCTTATCACATGTCAAATATCAGGTTGATACTTTTTCAGCATCGACACGTGAAAGACATTATGCAGATTCGAATAAACTGAAGGCAATGCAAGTCGATATGTCGCTTCTCCAATTTTTTCAAGTATCTCAAATGGACCAATATATTTGGAACTTAGTTTTCCCTTTTTATTGAACCTCATTACACCTTTAGCTGGCGATATCTTTAATAAGACATGATCACCCACTTTATAACTTTGTTCTTTTCTTCCTTTATCTGCATAGCTTTTCTGTCTACTCTGAGCTGCCAACAATTTTCTTTTTATAACATCCACTCGTTCAGAATATGCCCTCACAATATCTGGCCCTATCAATCTTCGTTCTCCTACCTCACTCCAACATGTAGGAGATCTACAAGGTCTACCATATAGAGCTTCATATGGTGTCATTCCAATACTAGAATGATAACTATTATTATATGCAAACTCTATTAATGGTAAGTGGTCATCCCAACTACCAGACCACTCCAAAGAGCATGCACGCAACATGTCTTCAAGAGTCTGAATTGTTCTTTCAGTCTGTCCATCAGTTTGGAGATGAAAAGTTGTGCTGAACTTTAGCTTAGTACCAAATGCATCTTATAATCCTCTCCAAAACCTAGCAGTGAAGCGAGGATCTCTATCTGACACAATTGAAATTGGAATACAATGTAGTCTCACTATTTCTCTGACATATAGATCTCCAAGACTCTCAGAAGGTTGATTGTTTCTCATAGGTAAGAAATGAGCTAATTTTATTAATATATCTATAATTACCCATATGATATCATGGTTCCTTTTTGTCCATGATAAACCCATGATGAAGTCCATGGTAATATGTTCTCATCTCCACTCGAGTAGCTCCAAAGGTTGAAGTAACCCAGATGACCTTTGATGTTCAGTCTTAACCTGTTGACAAACTAAACATTTGGAGACAAATTCTGCTATTTCCTTCTTCGTATTTTTCCATCAGAAGTTTCGTTGAAGATCTTTAAACATTTTTGTATTGCTAGGATGAATTGAAAACTTCGATTTGTGAGCTTCTTTCATAATATCCTACTTTAACTCTTTATTCTTTGGAACCCACAAACGATTTCTGAATCTTATGGCACCATTTGTACTTAAAATAAAATTTGAACCTTCTTTTTCACACAAACCCTTCATGTTGCTAAATGTTGGGTCTGTACTTTGTGCTTAAATTATTTTGTTCACCAAATGAGGTTGTATTTCCAAATGTGTCATTAATAGTATCTTTCCTCTAACTATGGTTGGATTCCATTGAACCACATTGTCTAAAAGAGTCCACTTACGAATTTTCATTCTCGCCAATGATGCTTTCCATTTTCGGCTTAAGGCATCTGCCACTGCGTTAGCTTTATCAGGATGGTACATAATAGAAAGATCATAATCCTTTACAAATTCTAACCATCGACGTTGTTTCATATTAAGTTCCTTCTGATCAAAGATATGCTTCAAACTCTTATGGTATGTATATAACTCAAATTGTTCTCCAAATAATGTCACCAAATTTTTAAGGCAAACACCACTGCAGCTAACTCCAAATCATGGGTAGAATAGTTCCTCTCATGATTCTTTAACTGCCTAGATGCGTAAGCAACAACTTTGTCATTTTGTATTAGAACACATCCAAGGTNCACTGCAGCTAACTCCAAATCATGGGTAGAATAGTTCCTCTCATGATTCTTTAACTGCCTAGATGCGTAAGCAACAACTTTGTCATTTTGTATTAGAACACATCCAAGGTCAGTTCCACATGCATCCGTATAGATAACAAATCCATCAGTTCCTAATGGAATAGTTAATACGGGAGCCGACGTTAATTGCTTCTTCAGTTCTTGAAAACTTGATTCACATTAGGCGACCATACAAATGTTACTCCCTTTCTCGTCAAGTTAGTTAAAGGTGCCGAAATTTTTGAGAAATCTTGAATAAATCTTCTGTAATAACCTGCTAATCCAAGAAAGCTTTTAATTTTCGGCAACTCTCTTTGTTGTGAGCTCTATTGAGGAAAGGGTACCTAATGAACAACAAGCAATCATTAATAGATTGATGGGTATGATTGAGTCTATGCAGAGAAATACGAATGCTAATGACACATCCGTTGATAGATTCTTGAAATTAAATCTTCCAATCTTCAATGGAGATAGAGATCTTGAAAAGGCAGAAATGTGATTGGAAGGTATAAATGAGAAATTTAAAGTCATGCATTGCCTGAAAGTTGATTATGCAAATCATTGTATGATAGATAGAGCTAAAAGTTGGTGGAAAATCACAGAAGCAATAAAGTTTGTGGGGAGAGAAAATATCACATGGAAAGTGTTTGTATTGGAATTTGAAAGTCAATATTTTTCGCAACATGTAAAAGATCAAAAGCAGGAAGAGTTTCTAAATATACAACAAGGTGACTTGATAGTGGATGAATATTTGAATAAGTTTTATCGATTAGATATAAAATACTAGATCATTTTTTAAAAGATAAAGGATAAATAAAAGATAGTGAAAAGAGTAAAGTAAGCATAAAAAAATAAAAAAGTAAAAAGATAAAAGGGATCGAACTAGAACCTTTTAAGCTACTACCATAAAAGTTTAACCATGTTCAGGAGGTGTAAGTGCACCCCAGGGCGGACCCACATATACCCCGGAGGGCCTCGTCCCCTCAACTTTTCGGTATATAATATATATACATATATATATATATATGCATATATACTAGTAGTTATAGTCAATAAATAAAATAAATGCTAATAAATTATCATAATTATCTAATTGGCATAGTATAGATGATTTTGGTTAACATATAGAAATCTAGGGTTCACATCTTGGCTCCTTCCATTTTCTTTGTAATTTATGTTATATATTTTGATCCTCTAACTTTTTGGTCCCCCCTATCTTTTCTTCTTGATTCTTCATTGGTGCACCCACTTGGACCTCCTTGGCTCCGCCCTTGAGTGGAAGGATCTTAAGGAAGCAACCACCAGCATGCATATGGAAGTATAGGAAGGTAAAGAGTACGCAAATTGGATGGAAAATAATCCCTAGACAATAGGGCTCTGATATCATAATGAATCACATTGCTTTCCACGCATATCTAGTGCCCATTACATAGGTATTTATACAACATCTAGCCTTTGGTGCTTC
The DNA here is from genome assembly GCA_001647135.1 of Pontederia paniculata. NCBI lineage: Eukaryota > Viridiplantae > Streptophyta > Magnoliopsida > Commelinales > Pontederiaceae > Pontederia > Pontederia paniculata. The sequence goes on along the minus strand of LTAE01000351.1, from coordinate 23,006 downwards.
TAGTGGCAGGATTCTCGAGGACGTGAGAGCTGAAAGAGAGCGAAACTATTGCATATGGTTATTGACAATGTGCTTACATGTTGAAAGCCGGAGAGGAATTAGTATCATGGACTCGCATGATCTCGGGATATTGTTATAACTGGAAATAGAGAAGAGAGGGGAATCAGAGAAGAGACAGAGAACGGCAACAACAGAAGCAGCCAAGGAGTAGAAAACGACAACGGCAACGGTGGCAAAAGAGTAGAAAGAGTAGAAGACAACAACAGAGAAGAAAACAACAGTAGCAAAGAAGAAATCGAGAGAGCAGGAAACAACGGCAGCAGTGGAACAAAAGAAGGAGCAGGAAGTAACAGCAGCATCGGAACAGAAGAAGAAGAAGTGGAAAACAGCAGCAGCAGAAAAGAAGAAGAAGTTACAAGGAGGAGACAAAGAAGGAAACTGACGTATTTGAAAGATTTTGAAATGTAAAAGAAAACCGGAAAAAGAAACCGGAAAAACCATAGAATATAAATAGCAAGTCATAAGAAGAGAAAGACTTATCTGATCATTTTTGGAAATAGAAGTCATCGAAGCCGCCGGGAGGTCGAATCCCTTTCTCTTCACTTCCTTTCTCTATCTTCTACCTGTTGCGCCAACTTCTTCTCGTCCTCTCCTTCTTTAACTGGCATCATCGTAGTTACCGCACGGTTTCTGGTATCGTCGTCCACGGCATCATCTACAATCGCCCACGGCGAGAGAAGTCGGAACCCTAAAATATGCACAACAAGAAGAAAATGAGAAGACGGAGAGAGAAAATTCCTCGAGTGCTTTTATATTTTCCATCGGCGAAGTCGACGAGGGACACATCGTCGCGCGCGTCAGATTGGGCCTCGGCATCATTGGGCCGCACAGTAGAGCGCTACAGTGCAGTTTATTAATAATTTGAAGTTTTTGCTGAACAATTTGGCGGCAATTCGGGAAGAGCTCATCAATTTGGTGCTTTCATTAAGAGTCGTCGCCGAATAAGAACCTGCAAAAACAGAGTTGTCAAGAAAACAACATGGTCGAAGGAACAAGATGGGCTCGTATGGAAGAAATTGTGGGAAAACTGCAAGAATTCATGGAGCAGTAATTCCATACATTTGGTGAACGAATGGACACTTTAAATTCAAAGTATGAATCATTGGCCAAAAAAGTCGGCAAACCATTTCAGGAAGAGAGAAGCAATCACCAAGAAACCACAAATTCATCAAGAACGAGTACAAATTCACAACAATCTGCAACTAGTAGTTTCTTGAGGAATATTAAACTGGAGATTCCTAAGTTTTGGGGAGAAGATCCACTGGGGTGGCTATTCAAGGCGGAACAATTTCTAGATTTTTATGAAGTTGCAGAGGAAGATCGGATCACTGTGGTTGCCTTTGCTTTTGAAGGATCAGCATTACAGTGGTATCAGTGGATGTATAGAAATAAATAGTTGAGTTCTTGGGCGAATTTTACGAAGGCTTTAGAGGTCAGATTCAAGCCTTCAGAGTTTGAAGATTTTCAGGGAGCATTGCAAGTTGACCCAGAATGGAACGGTGTTGGAGTATCAGACTCAGTTTGAAAGGTTGTCTAATAGGGTAATTGGAATTCCGGAATCATTTCTATTATCTTGTTTCATATCAGGCCTGAAATCGAACATCCGGCGAGAGGTGCAATCATTCCGACCCACAACTCTTATGAATGTTATTGGATTGGCTAAATTGCAAGAAGAAAAGTTGATGGATTGGAGAGATTCGAGAGTGCAATCTCAAAGATCAACAGGGAGCATCAATGACAAAGTCGGTGAATAATTCAACAACGACTGAAGTATCAGCTGGGAACTCGCTTCAATCTAATGCAGCGAGTAACCTAAAAACTACTACATAGGCAAAAGGAGAAGCAAGCTCACTACCTTTAAGGAAATTGACACCGACAGAACTAATGAGTAGAAGGGAAAAGGGGCTCTGTTATAATTGTGATAAGAAATTTCACAGAGGACATAAATGTAAGCCGAAATTCTTATTGATGATGGTCACAGATAGTGAGGTAGAAGATAAAGGAGAGGAAGATTGTGAATCTGAACCGGTAGAGATCAGTTTTCACGCCTTATCAGGAGTGGTGCTTCCCCAAACTCTAAGACTTACAGGACAAATCCACGGAAGAGAGGTGATTGTTTTGGTGGACAGTGGTTCAACTCACAATTTTATTCAGGAGAGGGCTGTCAGAAAATTAGACCTCACTATAAAGTCAACCGCTAATTTCAGTGTTATGATCGGAATGGAGATAAATTGAAATGTGAAGGAGTATGCCCACAGTTAAATTTTGTGATGCAACACATTAGCTTCATAAATGATTTCTATGTTTTACCAATTGAAGGGGTGGATTTGGTTTTGGGAGTTCAGTGGATGCAGAAGCTGGGTCCTATCACAGTTGATTATAATCGATTATCAATGGAGTTTCAGTGGAGAGGTCAGAAGGTACAATTAAAGGGAAATCTCTATGTTAAACCCCAACAAGTTACTTATCAGCAATTGAAGAAATTGGTCTGGATAGAAGAAGTAATGGGATGTTATAGAATTGAGACCCTAACATATCAAATTTCAATGAAGGAAAGTGAAGACAGTCCTCAGATAGAACAAATTCTAGCAAAATTCGAAGAGGTATTTAAAAGTCCGACCGAGCTGCCACCACTCAGAAATGTACAACATTGTGTACATTTGTTGGATGAGAGCAAACCAGTAAATGTCCGACCATATCGCTATCCACATTTTCAGAAAAATGAGATAGAAAAATTGGTTAAGGAAATGATTTTAAACAAGGTATCATTCAATACAGTTCCAGTCCATTCTCAAGTCCAGTATTTTAGTTAAAAAGAAAGATGGCACCTGGCGGTTTTGTGTGGACTACAGGGTCTTAAACAATATTACTGTCAAAGACAAATTCCCTATACCAACAATCGATGAATTATTAGATGAATTACATGGGGCTGCTTATTTTTCAAAGTTGGATCTAAGGGCAGGTTACCATCAGATTAGAATGAGTCCTAAAGATATTCATAAGACTGCTTTTATAACTCATGAAGGCCACTATGAGTTCATAGTAATGACATTTGGGCTTACTAATACACCTTCGACCTTCCAAGCTATAATGAACATATTGTTTGATGCACACCTCAGGAAGTTTATAATAGTCTTCTTTGATGACATTTTGGTCTACAGTCGGGACCTACAGATACACTTGCAACATCTTGACATAGCCGTGCAATATTTACAAGAACATCAATTTTATGTCAAGAAGAGTAAGTGCAGTTTTGCTCAAACTCAGATTGAATATTTGGGACATGTCGTTTCTTATAATGGAGTGGGACCAGATGAGTCCAAAATTGAAGCAATTAAGGAATGGAAAGCTACACATAACCTTAAATAGTTAAGAGCCTTCCTGGGTCTCACGGGTTATTACAGAAGATTTGTCAAGAGTTATGCTAACATTGCTAATCCGTTAACAGACTTACTCAAGAATGATTCTTTTAAATGGACAGAAGCCGCTACAAAGGCGTTTGAAGATCTGAAGACAACTATGAGTACAACTCCTATGTTACAGTTACCCGATTTCTCTAAAGAATTTGTGGTGGAGACGAATGCATCCGGGAGTGGGATAGGTGTTGTATTATTACAGGGAATTCATCATATTTGTTATTTCACTAAGAAGTTAACACCTACTATGCAAAAGGCCTCGGTTTATGTTCGAGAATTATATGCTATTGTTGAATCTGCCAGAAAATGGAGAAAATATTTGTTGGGACAACATTTTGTTATCAGAACAGATCACAAGAGCTTGAAGGAAATACTAACTCAAGTAATACAGACGCCATAACAGCATCAGTATGTTGTCAAGCTAATGTGGTATGATTTCTCTATCACTTATAAACCGGGATCAGAAAACAGGATTGCTGATGCTCTATCAAGACAGGAAGTTTCTGAAATAGTGTTTTGTGGGATTTCTATGCATGTCTTCAATTTTGTGGACTCCCTTAAACATGAATATGTCACTAATGAACAATTGAAGTCACTAGTGAGACAGGTGGAGCAAAATGAAGATAACCAGTTGGGGTTGACTGTCCAGAATGGATTGTTATATAAACAATACCGACTATTTCTGATTCCTACGTCTACTTTGATTCCTTTAATATTAAAGGAATTTCATGAGACTCCTACAGGTGGACATTTGGGATCTTTTAAGACCTACAAAAGAATCAATTCAGAATTCTTTTGGGTGGGCATGAAGACTACTGTGGAGAAATTTGTTAAGGAATATTAGGTGTGCCAACAGGTTAAATACTGCAATACATCTCCCTTGGGCTTACTCCAGCCTTTACCTATTCCGAAAAGAATATGGGAGGATATATCTATGGATTTTGTTACATCTTTACCAAAATCTAATGGATCGACAGTGGTATGTGTGGTAGTTGATAGGTATCTAAGTACTACCATTTTGGAGCTTTACCGACACATTATACAACACTGAAAGTAGCTAAATTGTTTGTGGATATGGTAGTCAAATTGCATGGTATGCCCCGAACAATAGTATCAGATAGAGATACAATTTTCCTTAGCACATTTTGGAGGGAATTATTCCAGTTAAGTGGGACCAAACTACAAATGAACTCGGCGTATCACCCACAAACGGATGGACAAACTGAGGTTGTTAACAGATGCATGCAACAATATCTGAGGTGTTTTTTTATGCACCGACTAGAAACCTGGACTACCTATCTACCATGGGCCAAGTATTCATTTAATACTTCTGTTCATTCGGGTGCTAAATTTACACCTTTTGAAGTGGTATATGGACGAAGACCCCCTACGATTCCCATGTATATTCGAGGACAAACTAAAGTTGAAGCGGTGGAGACAAATTTGTTGGAGAGGGACGAGGTGTTACGCTTGTTACGGAACAACCTCTTACGAGCTCAACAACGAATGAAGACACTTGCTGATCTACATCGCACTTATAAGGAATTCTTAGAAGGTGACCGAGTGTTTGTCAAGCTACAACCTTATAAACAACATTCTCTAGCTGGTCAGAATATTCACAAGTTATCTCCCAAGTTTTATGGACCCTTTACTGTTACAAGGCGAATCGGAAAGGTTGCTTATGAACTGGATTTACCCGAGGGCTCTAAAATTCATCCAGTATTCCATGTTTCAAAGCTTAAACAAGCTTGTGGGCATAGTGAGATTTTGGCATCCTTACCTAATATTAATAATAGGAAGGATATCCTACTTTCTCCTACAGCTATAATTTCTAGTAGGGTTATTGACAGTGGTGACCGCTTAATAACCCAGGTCCTTGTGCAATGGGAAGGGAAGGATCATATTGATGCTACGTGGGAAGACCTTAGTACTATTCGCAAGTTCTATCCTACATTTAACATCGAGGACGATGTTCGATTTTTAAAGGGGGGGGGGGAGAAATTGTTATAACTGGAAATAGAGAAGAGAGGGGAATCAGAGAAGAGATAGAGAACGACAACAACAGAAGCAGCCAAGGAGTAGAAAACGATGACGGCAACAACGGCAAAAGAGTAGAAAGAGTAGAAGACAACAAAGAAGAAAACAACAGTAGTAAAGAAGAAACCGAGAGAGCAGGAAACAGCGGCAGCAGCGGAACAAAATAAGAAGGAGCGGGAAACAGCAGCAGCAGCGGAACAGAAGAAGAAGAAGAGAAAAACAGCAGCAGCAGAAAAGAAGAAGAACTTACAAGGAGGAGACAAAGAAGGAAACCGGCGTATTTGAAAGATTTTGAAATGTAAAAGAAAACCGGAAAAAGAAACTAGAAAAACCATAGAATATAAATAGCAAGTCATAAGAAGAGAAAGACTTATCTGATCATTTTTGGAAATAGAAGTCATCGGAGCCGTCGGAAGCTCGAATCCCTTTTTCTTCACTTTCTTTCTCTATCTTCTACCTATTGCACCAACTTCTTCTCGTCCTCTCCTTCTTTAACTGGCATCATCGTAGTTATCGCACGGTTTCTGACATCGTCGTCCACGGCGTCATCTACGATCGTCCACGGCGAGAGAAGTTGGAACCCTAAAATCTGCACAACAAGAGGAAAGTGAGAAGACGGAGAGAGAAAATTCCTCGAGCGCTTTTATATTTTCCATCGGCGGAGTCGACGAGGGACGCATCGACGCGCGCGCCAAATTGGGCCTCGGCATCACTGGGTCGCACAGTAGAGCGCTACAGTGCAAATTTATTAATAATTTGAAGTTTTTGCTGAACAATTTGGCGGCAATTCGGGAAGAGCTCATCAGATATCATCACAGCAGCCACTTTGTGCTCTTCAAGGAGATTTAGAAGGATATATGTGTAAAGCCCAATAAAGTGACAACGGTCAGTGTGCTTTCAGCTTGTGCTCACCTTGCAGCCTTAGATGAAGGAAGGTGGGTGCATTCCTATACGTAGACAAGAACCACATGATATTGGACTGCACCAGATTGATATGTATGCCGAATGTGGAAGATTGGATGCATCTATGAGTTTGTTTCATCCTTTATCTTGAAAGAATGTTTCTAGCCGGAATGCTTTGATCACTGAATTGTAGTTATGGGGGCAGCGAACTGAGTCTCTTGAAGCATTTCAACAACGTAACATTTGTGGGTGTGCTGATGGCATGCGTTCATGGAGGTTTGGTACATGAAGGGTGTGTTGTTACTTTGACAGTATGTCAAAAGACCACGGAACTGAGTCTGAATTAATGCATTATGGATTGATGGTTAATTTATTTGCCAAGTCTAAATTATTTAAGAAGTTGAAGAATTGGTCAGGAATATGCTAAGGGAACTCACATCATGGTATTGAGAGCTCTATTTGGTGCTTCTAGGTTTCAGTTAACTAGGCATAAGATGGAACAAGTGATGAATTTGTAGCCAACTGTTCTATGCTCAATGGTACTGCAGTCATGACTGGACATGTGTAGAATACTAGAATGCTAAGGGTATGTTTGGATATAAGAGGGGAGGGGAGGGGAAGATAATGGGAGGGAAGGAAATGGAGGGTAAAATTCTTTTCCCTCCATTCAACCCCAATTTGGGGATAATCAATTTTAGTTAGTTAGGAGAGAAAAGGAAGTTAATTTTTAACTTTTTCCTCCTAAAAATTATTATCCAAACAAGGTTAATTATTACTCTCTCCTTCATTACCCTCCATTACCCTCAATCCAAACATAGCGTAAGAGACGAAGATTAGTCGCCAGTGGTAGAAGATGTGCATCTTATTGTTGGATTCCAATGGTGATAAAAAAAGAGAACTAGTTTTCAAAGGCACAATTGCTTCGGCATCCATTTTGCCAAAAGCAGTGCATTAGTGGACGACCAAAGTTGTGAAAATGAATATTTTCAGTTATTATCTTGAAATTTGTCTCCCAGAATTGGAAGAGCACCCTCATTAATGATGGTTTCGTGATACTACTTTCTTTGATTTTCAGAAATAAATATATATATAGGGATTAAATAGTAAGGATGTTGAGCGCATCTAAATCGTTCGATTTAGATTCAACGGTAGATCTGTCTCTTAAGATAAGTTGCAGATTTTACTTGGACGATCCAGATTCAATCCTGGGTGATAGTAATTTTGAGGGCACTTCTCTCTCTCTCTCTCTCTCTCCGTCGCTCCATCGCTGCAGGGAGCCGCCGAAGGAAGGGACGGAACAACCGAGCAGCACGTCCGTTTGCGAAGCGTCTCTCCGTTACCTGTCTTCTTTCACCTTCGTCCGTGAACAACCGAGCAGCACGTCGTCTTCATCCGTGAACACCGAGCAGCACGCCCTCCAATCCTCTCTCTTCGAAAGACGAAGAGGTCGCCCTCCGGGACGACTGCTGCCATCGCACGATCTTCTCTGCCGCCCTCGAGTGCTGCCGAAGTCCGCGATCTCTCATCCCCCAGCGCTGCCCCATACCGCGATCTCTCTCTTATTCTCTCTTCGAAACGACCGAGCGACCGACGCCGTCGCCTGCCCTCATCTGGTAATATGATATCTGATTGGTAATTTACGTTTGATCTTCTCTGGACAAAAAAAAGAATCTAATCTTGCACAAAAAATCTAATTTTCGTTGGATCTAATCGAGTTTGTGCAACTTGGAAGAAGTTTTGAAACACTAGAACTCAAAGAGGTCTTTTGAGTCGAACTTTCCCTTCAAATTTATGACTTTAGATTCTTGTAACTCTAGGTTCCTGGTTTCTTCAAATTTAACTTGAAAAGGAAGTGCATTTTTTTCTGATTTAGAACCTGCCTCTGCTGACACTACCCCAGAATCAAATGAAGAATCGCGCATGTTAAGTCCAACCTCTTGTTAGCAATTTCATCATTGTTTGTGCAAAGAGAACTTTCAGCTTTCTTAGGAATTTTTTTTTTCTTTTGTTTTTGCATCTGTAACATTTTGAACTTCAGAGATGAGCAAAGAAGAATCAATCCTTGGGAGACTTGGTGAGATAAGAATAGAGGAAATTGCTGACTTCTCATCTATTCCAAAGCAACCAGATTGAGGTAGTTCAACCTGGACATGTGTGTCAAACTTGTCATCTTTTTCAATCAAGGTTATATCTTGATGGTGTTGATCCAAAATTGAGTCCTTATTTGAAGGAAAATGGCCTGAAACACTTTTTGGACTCGAGTATAAAGAATAACACTTGTTTCAGATTGTCCTACATCAATACTTATAAGCTCTTTGGCCATTACTTGTTTCAGCTTGATAAATTTTTTTCCTTCTGATTCAAGTATGCTATTTTCATATTTTGTTCCAACATTATTGCAGTGTTTTCATTAAAAAAGAACGGAAGCTGATAATATTAACAAATTCAAGCGGCAACAACATAGGAAGGTAGGAGATATTTCTCATCAAATGCACAGTTGACTGAGCCATTTCTCTTATTCAGCATTGACAATAAATGATTTTGTGTAGGTAACTAATTTAAACTTGAGAAGTCATTATCCCTTTGATCTCCACTTCCAGATTTGTCTTCTGTACATAAAATAATTACTCAAATCAAATCTGTCAACCTGTTGAAATGTTCTTTATCTGATTTGTGTCTCACCTTCTATTTTGCATCTGCATGAGTGAGAGCATCTCAAAGTTCAACTTGCTCTTCTGGCATGAATGCAAGTTATGAAACATATGCACAATATGGCTTATAAGTTTCATTTAACTTTCGGACGAGGCTCATGTGTAGCAGAACATTTCTTAAGGCTCACTTAGATGTGGACTGTTTAATTGTTTCAACATTGTACTTGAGCATAGGAGGCGACCCGTTCAGCAGCCCTGCTATTCGACAAATGTGTTCCCCAATCTTTGGCAATTTTGTAACTGATTTCATGTCCATATCTCCCACAGCTTCAGGCCTATTGTCCAGGCCTTCCCCTCTTCTTCTGGGATGATGCTCGTTCTCCATCCTGCACATTCTCTTCAAATAAGTCATCAACATGTTCAGCTGTACCAATGAAGCTCATTCTCCAAATTACACATTCTCATCGATATACACATGCAAATACTTCTTTCGCCGAGCATAATGAGATATACACATGCGAATTTTCACATTTCAGTCTTTCAAAGTAACTTAATCATATACACATCTCATAATAAAATTAACACCAACTATGACTAGGGAAAAATTTAAATTGAGCAAATGTTTAAAGTCGTCCAACTTAGTAGTTCAATGTACAACAAAGTAGTTCAATGTACAACATAGTAGTTCAACGATCATCCATAGTGCTAACATGACATAATGACTACTAATAATAACAGTAAAACAAAGGTGGACAATTTCCAAAACGATAGAATGACGATCGTTTGGTTATCCTTTCTTTCAAGTTCAACATTTGAGCTTTGGCTTTCAAGGTCATTCCGTATGATTTTATTTTCCCTCTCCTACCTATTGATCTTACACAACAATCCGTTGATAATATTCTTATAGTGAATTTCAATTGGACCATCCAGCCAACGAAAGTATTGGCAACCTTCAATCTGCATGAATATAAGAAGTTCAAATTTCATTTAGTATTAGAACGATAAAATATTAAATCATAGACTAATTTGTTACACACTTCATCACTATTGCAAACGTAGAACCTCCGCCCAGGGTTACGCTCCGTCGAAGAAGTTTTAATGATGATTTCTTCTTGGCAATAACATTGAGGTGCCATTTCTTCATTAGTTTACGACATCACCTGAAATTGAAGAATTCCAGATAATACATTCAAGAAATAAATTGTAAACTTATAATTTAAAGAAATTAATTTTCCTGTCAGTAGAGGACAACATAATTATACAAAGTATTCATTGATATTCAAAGATCAACATATCGGGTAAAAAGAAGGTACAAATGAAGCCACAATTGCATATAGCATCTTGATAGTAACAGATCAATTTTCAGAACACATTCTGCATCAAAATGATGAGAGCAGACCCTCTGAAAAAATCATTAGATCAACTAGAGATTACATGGACAAATAGAATGGTACGAGAATGGAGAAGATTGTCATTTCAAACTCACTGTTATCTAAGTACTCACACATCAGCTAGACAACTATGAATATATTGTATCATCATCCAAATATTTCATAATATTTCGATAGTACGAAAGAATACTTATCACAAACTCGATAATAACAAAATATTAGGCAGCATCGACTAGAAGAACTTAACAAGAAAATTCACAACCCTACTTTTAGCCAGTCAACATTGTCCTGCACTTTTTTTTTATAACATTGCCACAATTAAATGTAACTATAACGACATAAATGAAACTTTTTGAGAACATTGCCAAAACTTTTAAGCAGTAGCATAAATTTTTTACCAGAAGAATGTGACTCCATACCGTACAAACAGAAACTTTTGTTTGATTGCTTATTATTCAGAAGAGTAATATTCTTAAGTGTTTAGCTTAAGACATCGGGTATCATTAATTAATACATGTCACTTGCTTAATGACATTCTCATATCATTAAAAAGGGAAGAACAAAAACGTTCGTACAGCAGCTAGATCACCTAAGGATGAGGATGCTGGCGATGTCGTCTCAGAAATGGATCAGACCTCTAGCGCTATTCTTCTTTTCTGTTTCCGGCAACGGAATAATGGGGAATCCAAACTGTCATCATAATCAAAGAGGATCAGCTCTCTACAATGACTGACTCTTATCACCACAAGATGCTAAGGACTCACCGACAGTGAGAAAAAATAAGCACATGCAGTCAGCTCCGGCTCTGCAAGGGAGAAACAAAGGCGTCGAGGAAGAAATCGTGAATGCTCCGAGGTCACTGACGAACCCCCGAAATGACGAAGTCGCGAAGCTGAAACGGAGGCGCATCAAAACATTACCGGAAATCAATCGAACTCCATCACAAAACAATGATAAATGGGTTAGATCGATGCATTAACTCACCGGAGAAGAATCTGGCACGAATCGGCTCCGAAATCGCTGGATCTCATGCTGCCCTAGATCACAAAACCCCTAGAAATAACGAGCAGCGGACGAAGGCGAAGCGGCGGATCTCGTGCTGCCCTAGAAATCACGTGTGATGGCAACAGTCTTCTCGGAGGGCGACCTCTTCATCTTTCGAAGAGAGGATCGGAGAGCGAGAGAAAGATCAAAGGGCAATCAATATTCGATTGATTGGTCCGAGGCTATCGACAAACAAGATTTGTCTAAGTCACTTTGTTTCTTTTTGTCCAAGTCACTTGGTGCTCGGTGTTCACGGATGAAGGCGACGTGCTGCTCGGTTCTTCACGAACGAAGGCGAAAGAAGGCCGGCCACAGAGAGACGCTTCACAAACGGATGTGCTGCTCAGTTTTTCCGTCCTTCCTTCAGCGGCTCCCTGCAGCGATGGAGCGACAGAGAGAGGAAATAAGTGCCCTAAAAGTTCCTATCAGCAAAAATCTGGATTGTCCAAGTAAAATCAATGGCCGAGATCTGCAACTTATCTTAGGAGCCAGATCTACCGTTGAATCCAAATTGAACGGTCCGATGCGCTCAACATCCCTACTAAGCTTTAGTGCTCAACAGGCCCATTAATCCCATATATATTCATGGTCATTTTGATTATTGAGAGAAGCTACTCAGGCTTTCAAATGTTCTACTTGTATTTTCTAATATTTTTCAAATGCATTGAAGCGTCAATTGCATATGATTCATGAATTAGTAGGGTTTATAACCATGTGCGCGACTGAGATAACATCATTTGCCATTATTGATGTTTCCCTTTGTTTCATAGGGACTTTGTTATTGATCCTTCCTTTTTGCTTATTCTGTTTCATATTTAGAGAAGCTACTCAGGCTTTCGAATGTTCTACATGTATTTTCTAATTTTTTTCAAATACATTGAAGTGTCAATTGCATAATTTTCTTGAACTAGTAGAGCTTTATAAACCATATGGGTGTCTGAAATAACATTTGCCGTTATTGATGTTTCCCTTTGTTTCATAAGGATTCTGTTATTAACCCTTCCTTTTGCTTATTCTGTTTCATATTGGGAGAAGCTACTCAGGCTTTCAAATGTTCTACTTATATTTTCTAATCCTTTTCAAATGCATTGAAGCGTCAATTGCGTATGATTCTTGAACTAGTATAGCTTTATAACCATGTAGGCGACTAACATTTGCCATTATTGATGCTTCTCTTTGTTTCGTAAGGATTATGTAACTGACCCTTCCTTTGCTTATTCTGTTCAATATCCAGAGAAGCTACTCAGGTTTTCAAATGTTCTACTTGTATTTTCTTATCTTTTTCAAATGCATTGAAACGTCAATTGCATATGGTTCTTGGACTAGTAGGGCTTTATAACCATGTGTGTGACTGAGATAATGACATTTGCCATTATTGGTGTTTCCCTTTGTTTCATAGGGATTTTGTTATTTACCCTTCCGTTTGCTTATTCTCTTTCATATTAAGAGAAGCGACTCAAATGTTCTACTTGTAATTTCTAATCTTTTTTAAATGCATTGAAGCGCCAATTGCTTATGATTGTTGAACTTGTAGGGCTTTATAACCATGTCGGCGACTGATTATTGATGTTTCCCTTTGTTTCACAGGGATTCTGTTATGAACCCTTACTTCGCTTCTTATATGAACTAATTATTTTTCTGTCACTAGGTGATCTTCTGATAGACTCATAATGGAGGCAAAGTTTTTCCGATTCCTTAAACTAGTCGGCGTGGGGTTTAAATCAAGGACCGAAGAACAAGGTCGCAAGTTGTTTTTGAAGCTCGGTTACAGTCATGAGGTAGAGTTTGCAGTTCCTCCTGCAGTACGTGTCTTCTGTTTCAAGAACAATGTCATTTGCTGTGCTGGGATTGATAATGAACGAGTTAATCAGTTCGCTGGCACAGTTCGCAGTTGCAAGCCTCCGGAAGTTTACAAAGGCAAGGGTATATTGTACATAGACGAAATTATAAAGAAAAAGGCAGGAAAGCAGGGAAAGAAACAGAAGTGAAGCTTCCCTTCTCTTGTAGTTCCGTCAATGACACTTACATTCTGCTATGATCTCCTGAATTTCGTTTCAGCAATTTTAGACTTTTTGATGAATTTGTTTGTAAAAGCCAAGTTTGTCATGTCGCCAATATGTTTGATTTATTGGCATTAGAATAATTTCAAGTTGCAGACAATTCATTTTGTTTCCAGCATCGTAAATTGGTACATTTAGTAGATGTATCATAGGTAACTTGTCCTAACGACTTCTGGTCAAGTGGAAGTGAAAATTTTGAAAAGACAAATCACACAAAAATAAGAATCAAGAAGTGACTATATCTATGCATAAGATGATAAGAATCAATATTGAATAATTAAAATTCGAATAAATTATTATTCACAAACCAATGGGAATATTTTCCGACAAAATCGATAATAATTAGCATAAAAAGTTTTAGGCAAAGCATGTCAGAAAATGAATCCAGAAATTATCTTAAAATAAAAAAATCAAACAAATTTAATATTCTTTTTGGAACAAAGATCAAGTGATCTCAAGCTTAGTCGCCGGTGAACTATCGAAAAGAACAATATGATCTAGATCGTTGGTGTTGATGAGGTAGTTCATGGACTGGGCGGTCCAATATCATCTAAAGTTGCTCGACGTGGCTCTAACAATTTTCAAGCTCTCGATCTAACTGGTGAAATCGCACAAAACCAAGTGAAACCATGTCAAAATTTTAAAAAAGATATTGGTAAATTATAATGGATTCGAAAGTTCACTAGATAAAATTGATAGAATCAGTAGACTTGGGCTTTGGTTGGAAAGACAAAAACTCTAGAAGTAAGGCTTTTTTTTATTTAGTTTGTATGGATTATTTATGGGCTGTTTAAAATTATATTCAAAGCTATTTTTTCCGAAGGTCCATTTGAAAAAAAAAAGGAAATGATAAATTAAAATTATAAAAACATATAAATTTTGTAGGTGAAAATTCAATTGATATTTCAGAATAAACCACTACGACAATATCATATTTTCATATCTTATTTAAACCTATAAATGAGGAGTTTGGATAATGATCTCATTTATATTTATTTTAAAAGTCTAAAGTAAAACTCTCTACCATTTTTAATAATATATGAAATTATTTTTTTTTAAATGAGTAGACAGCAACTGTGTACACATTTAAATATTTTAGTCTAAAATGACCGATAATTTAATCAAGTTCTATTGGCATGCCTACTTAATGAGAGTGTGTCCATGAATTTTGAGAGTCAATAATCTCGATTTCGATTCCTGAAGTCGTTAAATTGAATAGAGAGATAATATTTTTCTTTTTTACCTCCCGAATTAGTTAAATACTAACGGCTCTAAACATCAGGGTCTCGAGCGGGTATAGAAAAAAATACTAGTAATTTTAGTTTAATTTTTTCTTGATCTTATTTTAATTGAAAACCCATTTATGCAGTTTATACAGCAATCCCGATTATTTATCATTATAATTTTTTAGAATATATTAATATTTTTATTTTTGTTATCAATAAAAGAGTATATAAACTGCCAAGAGTTTGAAAATGTTAAGCTCTAGCAAAGGGACAATCACAAGTCTCTCAACTAATGGGTCTTCCTAAGTGGGTTTCTTTCATGTCTCCAACAAGTGGTCTTCAATAGACCCAATGATACAAATGGAATGTATACTCAATAACATTGTGCAGCTCATGAAAACCTGAGCAGTTTCAATACAACCTAAATTCTTATTAGACGGAGGAATTTAATATTTTGAATGAAAAAATAAAAAAACATTAAATAGTTTACTTCAATAAGTGTTTGAATGGAATTGTAGAACTAAAAATTAATATTAGATTAAATGAGAAAAGAGGTAATCTTATTTTTAAACAGACAAAAACGTTAAATTGAATGAAAAAATTATAATAATTTATTATTATAAATTTATTCACATAATAAATTATAATATTTCACACAAATTCATAAAATAAAAAATATACCAAATTTACCTTTTTTACAGGGAACGGGAGAATTCCCACTACCGCTGGCCGGCCAGCCGGGCCGTGAGCGCGGTGGGAACGGGCTTCCCAAAAAGCCAGCCCCGGCCCGGGTCAGCATAGAATGAAGAGTAATATAATTTATTCGAATTGATAAAGTAATCAGACCCAACATATATGACCCAATATGTAATTATTGAATTGAACTAAAAAGTATTATTTCAAAATAGACATAATATATTTTTTTCTAAATATTCATAAAAAAACATTAATGTCAAATTAACTTATGCACATAAGTTTGATTAAATAGTTTTTCTTTGTTAATTTAAAGTTGGAATTATTTTATTAATAAATAAATAAATGCCATAATACTTTACTAATACAATGATTTAGCATCATCAAAGTTATTTAACTTACTTAGTAATAATTAAGGTAATTATTGACTTTTGTAATTAATGAAGGCAGTTATTACTTAATATATTTTTACTGTAAGATGTCAAATAAAATCATTTGTTTTATTTAAATAATTTTTAAAAATTATAATATGTATAATTAGGCTAAGATAAATAAATAAATGTAGTATAATAAATAAAATAACTATAGAATAATAAGATAGGTTGGGCCTAATTGTAAAGGAAAAGAAAAGAAGAAAATAATAGGAGCTGATTCTAACTATAGTTGATGCCAGTTCAACTCTTGCTCAAAGCAAAAATTGAAATTAGTAAATTTACTGAAATTGAACAAAAACTTAAATTTTAACTTACATATTTTAACTAAAACTATTAAAAAAATATTGTGTTCGCTCGAATTTATAGTTCTTATATTTCAAACTAGGTGTTAAACTTGTAAACTAGACGTCAATCATAAATGACGTAGAGAAATTCACATATTCTGAAAACGAATAACAAATAATTAAGGGCCACTTTTTTCATAGAACAAGTCCTTGAAGATCATGCTCGCTACAAAACAAGAGATCTCCCTTCTAGAAACCAAGGATGAAACTTAGAACAAGAACTTGAAAGACTCGTGACCTTATATCACCAACATTCCGCTTTCTTACAAGAAATCACCCTCAAATGGTAAAGTAAATCTAGAAAGGATATAAGAACACAAGGTTCTTTCACTTAACTACCATGATTAGGCACAAGAAAAACATTATCTCCTCACTTCATGACACTGATTGTAAGGTCCCAGATGATGATGAGAATAAAAGTTAGTTCCATATGGACAAAACACGGAGGTGGTCATGGGCTTATATGTAACATCCTCACTTACCATTCAAGACGTGTTTTAAACTTGTGCGGGCCATATGGGCCCAAAGCGAACAATATCTTGAATGGAATCGGGGGTGTTACAGAAGGTATCAGAGCCAACCTCGCGTGCTCACTTGAACCATGTGGGTCGACTCAACGAGGACGTTGAGCCCTGAAGGGGGAGATTGTAAGGCCTCAGATGATGATGAGAATGAAAGTTAGTCCCACATGGACAAAACACAGAGGTGGTCATGGGCTTATATGTAGCATCCTCCCTTACCATTCAAGACGCGTTTTAAATTCGTGCGGGCCATATGGGCCCAAAGCGAACAATATCTTGAATGAAATCGGGGGTGTTACAGAAGGTATCAGAGCCAACCTCGCGTGCTCACTTGAACCATGTGGGTCGACTCAACGAGGACGTTGAGCCCCGAAGGGGGGAAGATTGTAAGGCCCCAAGATGATGATGAGAATGAAAGTTAGTCCCACATGGACAAAACACGGAGGTGGTCATGGGCTTATATGTAGCATCCTCCCTTACCATTCAAGACGCGTTTTAAATTCGTGCGGGCTCTATGAGCCCAAAGCGAATAATATCTTGAATGGATCGGGGGTGTTACAGAAGATATCAGAGCCAACCTCGCGTGCTCACTTGAACCATGTGGGTTGACTCAACGAGGACGTTGAGCCCTGAAGGGGGGAAAGATTGTAAGGCCCCAGATGATGATAAGAATGAAAGTTAGTCTCACATGGACAAAACACGGAGGTGGTCATGAGCTTATATGTAACATCATTCCTTATCATTTAAGACGCGTTTTAAATTCGTGCGGGCTCTATGAGCCCAAAGCGAATAATATCTTGAATGGATCGGGGGTGTTACAGAAGATATCAGAGCCAACCTCGCGTGCTCACTTGAACCATGTGGGTTGACTCAACGAGGACGTTGAGCCCTGAAGGGGGGAAAGATTGTAAGGCCCCAGATGATGATGAGAATGAAAGTTAGTCTCACATGAACAAAACACGGAGGTGGTCATGGACTTATATATAGCATCCTCCCTTACCATTCAAGACGCGTTTTAAATTCGTGCGGGCCATATGAACCCAAAGCGAATAATATCTTGAATGGAATCGGGGGTGTTACACTGACAAAAATAAAATTATCAATGACCAAAAAGTATTCTTGACGCCTTTGTGAATCACTATAAAAGTTCATGCAAACGTCCAACCTCACCACCTATTGAGGTTAACTAATACTAGCCATCCTTGTACAATCTTGACAAGTCTTAGGGTAACATCATTTCTGTCCCGATTACCCCTGTTGAGAATAAGCAAAGCTCCCAATAAACAATAACCAAGTTAATTCCCGAGGACGAATGACTTCACCCTTAAGTTTTATAAGCAATTACTGGATATTATTGACCCCGATATCACTTGTGTAGTCATTATCTTTTTTAGTCTAGTATACTTCTGGTGGATTGGACAAACACCTCATTGATATTCACTCATAAGAATCTTCTCTTATTGGAGTAAATTATTATAGGCATGTTGCCTTATGTAACACCATCTAGTGTATTGTAGCTAAACTTCTTGCCTTTCGACCCAAACTAACCCTATCTCTACCGATTGACTACGTGCAATCAGCCTTTGTCTCTAACAAGACCATCCATAATAACATATTGATTGCTAAGGGGTGGCGCATTCCATAAATATGAAAAGGGTAAAGTCAATCATAAAGAGAGACATGACTAAGGCCTTCGATAACGTCCTAGGATACAATCATTAATGTACTCATCCTTATGAACTTTGCTAAAAAATTCATCACCTAGGTCATTACTTGCATTAAGTCCCCTTATTTCTCCTTAACTTAAATATAACCTTATCATCTTAAGGGCATCTGTCAAGGGGTTATTTTTGTCTCCTTGATGTTTCATTCTTATTACTCAAATTCCATCTACACTGAACCAAACTATAAATAGAAAAAATGGAAGTGCTCTCAACTTAACATACTACCTACAATTTTAATCGTAGGATGTTTTATCTACGATGAATAGATTTAGGAGAGAAAAAGAAATAGGAGAGATAAAATCAAATATCCATCGTAGATTTAACATCCTACCGTAAATTTAAGTAGGGAGCACCTACATTGAACCCATTATAATGGTGATTTACTTAGACCTTTTACAATTAAGAATTTCTCCCTAAACTATTTATCCTATAATGACAGATTACTCATTTGTGGGGCATCGACCACCTATTCACACTTAAATGATAATTTTGCCTATATCTAATTTTTCATATTTGCACTTTTAGATCTTCCATAAATAAAATATATCATATAATAATAACACAAATAATACTACTACATTATAATACTAAAATTATTTAAATAATATTATATTACTTATCATATTTTGAATAAAATATATATATTTCTAATTATTAAGTATAAGTAATAATAATTTTAAATAATTACTACTAGTATTAATTATAAATATTGTTTTATTTTGAAGGCTATTAATTCCTTAATACATTAATTTTTATCAATCTATTATTTGAATTTATAAGTTTTAAATTTATAATTTAAAATTTTGAACTAATAATATTTATAAAAAAGATTTTGATAAGTGATATATATTAGTTAATAGTCTTTTATAAGTAAACATGATGATATAAATTATATAATAATAAATAAATAATATACATTATTAATAATTTAATAACTGATAGATTTTTTATTAAACTATAGATTATTAAGTAATGTAGTTAGATCCTTCCATTTCTCTTTCAAAGAAAGCTCAACGTTCTCCATTGAACTTACGATTTACAAGAATTTAAAATAACCACCTTTCGCTTTGAACTATGATTTACGAGAATTTAAAATAACTACCTTCATAGAACTAACTTACAAACATTGTTTTCTCACTTGCATCATTGAGTCTAGGTCAGATTAAAAACCCACTTACTGAAACACAGTTTCAACAGCTAGTTTACATGTAAACCCAAATCATGAGCTTACACATCGCCTTTTCCCCTTTTATCTATTAAAGAAAGTTTTCATCCTTGATTAAATAAAAATAGAAAAGAAAGATGAGACTATGCAGCTTCGCCAAACCTGCCTGTCCCCCCTCCTCAATTTTCATTGTCTTTGAAAGATGAAGTAAAAAATAAAAAAAATAACAAATGAATATTACCTTTTCCAATCTAAATCAGAGAGGAAACAAACGTAGCTCAAATTTGAAGTAAAAAATGGAAAAAAAATTAACAAATGCATATTACCTTTTCAATCTAAATTAGATATGAGGAAACAAACGTAGCTCAAAATTTTACTTGAGCAAGTCGAATTGGATTCACAGAAAAGCAAAATTTGCAGATAATCCACAAAACACAGCTCTAAATTAAGCAATTTCACAAGGAAACAGTAAAGACACGAGACGATAATCTGTATTTTACGCAAAAATAGGTAGTTAATCTCAAGTATCAATTTCCAATAACCACCATCAAGCTACGCAGAAAACATAAGAGAACGAGATTCTAATACGCATAACCATAAACTTATAAGCTGTTCTACAAGACAAAAAGTAACAAAGATAACAACCTATGTATGCAAGTCTAGAAATTGCAAAATTAAGTACTGTTAAGGCGAGATTGTTCAGACCAATAGAGACATAGAATAGTTCCAAGAATCACCGGACAAGAAGCAGAATACTGGCATTTAATCAACTTCTTCCATCTTGCTCTCCTCGGCATCAGCTTCCTCTAATACGGGCATGTCAGTGTCTTCAACCTTTTCATCCTCATCAATGCTGAGACCTAATTTAAGCATTCGGTGAATCCTGTTTCCAAAGGTGTTAGGGTCCTCCAGGCTGAAACCAGAGGTGAGGAGGGCAGTCTCAAATAACAACAGCGTAAGGTCCTTAACAGACTTGTCATTCTTATCCGCATCTGCCCGCTTTCTCAGCTCTTCCATAATAGGGTTTTCAGGGTTGATTTCCAAGGTCTTCTTGCTTGACATATAACCAGCCATGCTAGAGTCCCTGAGAGCTTGTGCCTTCATTATCCTCTCCATGTTAGCTGTCCATCCATATTCGCCAGTGACCAAACAGCATGGAGAGTCGACAACACGATCAGAAACAACTACCTTCTCAACCTT
Source organism: Pontederia paniculata (assembly GCA_001647135.1). Classification (NCBI taxonomy): domain Eukaryota; kingdom Viridiplantae; phylum Streptophyta; class Magnoliopsida; order Commelinales; family Pontederiaceae; genus Pontederia; species Pontederia paniculata. The sequence goes on along the minus strand of LTAE01000351.1, from coordinate 2,137 downwards.
GTCACCTAGAACTTCCTTAATAACCTTGCAGAGCCCTTCAAACTTCTCTTTCAAGGTTTCCTTTTTCTTCTTCTCATCCTCACTTTCATCTAGCTTCAGCCCCTCCTTGGTTGCAGACACCAGCTTCTTCCCTTCAAACTCCTTCAGTTGACCAACAGCATACTCATCAATAGCATCAACCATGTAAAGCACCTCATAGCCCTTCTTCTTGAGCTTTTCAAGGAATGGGGAGTTCTCCACAGCCTTTTTACTCTCACCAGTTATGTAGTAGATGTCATTTTGGCCCTCCTTCATTCTAGTTACATAGTCCTTTAGGCTGGTCATCTCTTCTCCGCTCTTGGTTGAGTGGTACCTCAGGAGTTCAGCAATCTTTGTCCTGTTCTGAGAATCTTCATGGATGCCAAGCTTAAGGTTCTTCGAGAAAGCCTCATAGAACTTGTCGTAGTCCTCCTTGTTCTCAGCAATCTCAAAAAAGAGTTCTATGCACTTCTTAACAAGGTTCTTGCGGATAACTTTGAGGATCTTGTTCTGCTGGAGCATTTCTCTTGAAATGTTAAGGGGCAAGTCCTCAGAATCCACTATGCCCTTGATGAAGCTCAGGTACTCCGGAATCAGCTCTTCACAGTTGTCCATGATGAAGACACGGCGTACGTAAAGCTTGATGTTGTTAAGCTTCTTCTTCGTATCAAAAAGATCAAAAGGAGCCCTCTTAGGCACAAAAAGGACAGCTTTGAACTCAAGTTGACCTTCCACAGAGAAGTGCTTTACAGCAAGATGCTCTTCCCAGTCATTTGTCAGACTCTTGTAGAAAGCAGCATACTCTTCCTTTGTGATCTCTTCTGGCTTCCTCATCCAGATAGGCTTCTGCTTGTTAACTAAATCCCACTCGTGAGAGACCTCCTTGATTTTCTTTTTCTTCTTTTCTTTCTCCTCCTTCTCTTCATCGACATCCTCCACCTTGCCTTCCTCAGCATCCTTCTTCTCATCCTCGTCTTCATCATCAGAAATTTCCTTCTCTGTGGTCTTTTCAGTCCATAGAGAAATCGGATAGCTAATAAACTCAGAATGCTTCTTAACCAAATCCTTGAGACGGCGCTCCTCAAGATATTCTAACTGCAATGCCATGAAACAGAACTCATTAATCGGAAAAAGAAGATCAGAACTACACATTCAAAGCTCAACAACATTTGTTACTCAATAAGATTAACAATCCAAGGAATGTCCCAAGAGTATAATGAATACATCATAATAAAAGAAAGGGAACACATTTTAAGCAGGAATAATACTATTCAAGTAGTCAAGCATAGAAAGCAGTAACCAAAATCTTCAAATTGCCATTTACAAGTACTAGCAGAAACACAAATTCAGTTTGCACAGATTCACAGAATGAAGGACAAAGATTTAAGCCAGACTAATCAGGTGCTTATAAAACCTAGGAAAATCCCCAAAAAAGGAGAAGGGGTAATAGTCTCAAGCATACAAAGAAGTGATCATAACCCCTTAACATTGCTATTTACAAGTAATACCAAAAAATTAAATCCAATTTGCAGATGCATGTTCAAAGAATTGGAAAAAAGCAGCATGAACCCGTGGTTCAAGGATCCAGGTATGCATAATACAAATGTGAGAAATTATTAAACATATGCAAATGAACCTAATAAGAAAATGACATTTGCATCACACGCATCAATACAGCATAACAAGCCAAAAGTCCACAATGCACAATCTAACATGGTCCAAACACTCAGACTAATAGAAGTCCAAAGTAACATCAGATACTCCAGCACCCTTTACTTCCAATTACCGCAAGTACTTGGACAGTGGAAACATATCCAATAAATCACAGAGCTCAACATAATATAACTAATAGTCACAAATGTCATATCTCCATCTAACTATCCATTCCAGCATAGCAAATGACATCTTCAGAATATTGTAATATACATGTTGATTTCTAGTGTGAATATTGTCAATGCTACCATCTCCAACCTCAATTATTTTTTGAGAGGAATCTCCAATCTCAATTATTGATATCCAAATAACAAATTTATCTTGAAAAAAGTAAACTATCTCCAACAATTGGTTAAAAAGATCATTAAAATCTCAATTATTGATATCCAAATAACAAATTTATCTT